>PVIC010001287.1:84077-94967 GCA_004025085.1 Thryonomys swinderianus
TTACTAATCTAAGAGTGTCTGAGACTACGACTTTTTGAAGTCGTTTGCTGAAATATGAGTAGGAGGACACAGCACCAGAATATGGTAACCCTTGCCCCTATGCTAAGGAGTGTGACATGGTTCGATTCTGTGTGAAGAAGCAATATAGAATTTCAAATGACACAGTAAGAATTAGTTTTACACAGGAAGTATAGCTGGGAAGAATGCTGTGGGATGCACTGGGTCGAGGTTTGTCACAGAGACATAACATTCACTCAAGGAAAGGAAGTGTGATTAATGATGCACCTGGGAGAAGCAGGACCTCTAGCCTCTTGGAGAGATTAAATAATGTAGCGCACAAAATATCATGTGGCTGAAAACAGAAAACGCCTCTAGATTTGGACTTATTTCAATTTTTTTTTTGAAAAAGCAGTGTGGGTGTATATGTATATTAATAGAAAGATTAGTGTCATTAAATAACTTTCATGCCAGGAATTTGAGTAGAAGTTGACATGGAGCCATGAGGCTCACACAGGAGAGTACCCTATTTCTACCTTCGTGCAGGGCCAGGCATGGAAGAGAAAGCACCTTCTATGGCGGGTCAGAAACTGAACCTGGAGACTGGCTTGCTAACTTGTACTGAAGCCACATTACATGCTCCTCAGGAAACACCCTGCCTTTCTGGGCTACGTTCACTTGGGCAGAAGACCCAGTTATAACAGCAACGCCGTGGAAGCAACTGCTGGTCACAGGCACAGTCAAGGACTCCACTCTGACAGAACATGCTTCTCTTGATCATTCCCCAGAGCTGATAATAATCAAAATGGGCCCTTTAGTAAGAAACTATCTCTTGGAAACAGGAAATGTCCATAATGGATTCTGAAAAGAGAGAATACAGCCTCAGAATCATAATTTGAAGAAAAGTGACTTAATTGTGTACATTCTGCTAAGTGTGATTTACTATTCAGTTAGAACAGAACACTAATGATCATAATAAAAATCCATAGGAACCTAAAGTAAGATCCAATAGAGGAAATAGCAAGGAGATGCATTGAAATTTTTAAGAGTGAGAGTTCACATTTGTGGAGTAAGAACTGCCAGACGCATTAAGAACTGATTTTTAAAAATGTTTTGGGGATAAGAGTCTTGTCGATTTTTAAAATTTGAATCTTCATTGGTACATTATATATACACAATTTGTACTAGTACATGACATGATTTAATTCTAATTTTTTTCCTTTCCCCTGCCCACCCCCAAACCACCCAATAAACATAAGCATTGTTACTTTTTTTTTTTTTGACACAGGTCTCGCTTTGTAGTTCAGGCTGGCCCTGAGCTCACTATGTAGCCCAGGCAAGCCTGGAACTCAGCAATCCTCCTGCCTCTGCTTTCCAAGTGCTGGGATGACAGGCGTGAGCCACCAAGCCTGGCAATTGTTACTTTTTTAAAAAATTACCATCACATTTTTTCTCTCCCCTCCCTACTTACCCCAACCCTTTTCCCTTTGGATGTTTTCTGTTTCACAGTATCTATCATATATTCTAGAATTCATTTACATCTTCAGTTTCTTATACCAGAGAAAAGACATGGTATTTACATACCTGTGACTCGTGGTGCGAAGGTTTGCCTGCCCCGTTTTTGCTGCTGCTCGGCCCTGCGCTTCTCTAAGTCTTGTTGATTTTTGTCATCACATCCAATATATCTTTTCAAACACTGTACCATGTATGGCAAATTCAGTCACATTTTCCCATGGATCTGCCCAATAAAAATCCATTTATCTTTGAAAAATTGGTTCAAGTGTCACTCTTGTAGGAATCTTTTACAGATTCTACAGAAAGAATTTATAGAAAATTAAGTCCTCCTTCATTATTCTTCTAAATAATGTAAAGTTTTCTATTGATGTCCTTTTCATGCTCTATTTTATTGGCTTCTGTTTGACTGAGTTCCTCAGTGATCTTCACGCCAGAGTTTTTACTGCCTCTCATTTTGCCCATAGAAGGTATTTAAAAAGGTTTCATTTGATGAATTACTAAAGACTCAGCAAAAAGGTATTGATCACTAGCTAGATAACAGGTATCAAAAGAATTATAATCTCTTCCTTAATAAAACTTATAGTCTGTCAGGTTGTTCAACAAATAAAGTAGCCATGACAAGCTGTTACACAGGTTTATGTCCGATCTGTTCCCGTGGAAGTGCCCAGGAGGAAGGTGTCTGCGGTGCCTAAATGTTGTGTATGTTCCCGTTCTCAAAGTAACAATACAGACAGAAAGCAACGTTAAAGGGAGACAACCACTATGACCCAAAAATCTGAATGTTAAACTTTATGTTTGAAAACTGTTTTGAGTTTGAGTTTATCAAATGTCTCCCTTTCTGTACAATATAAACTGAGCTGATGGGTCTTGGGCTATGGAGGGTTGAGACAATTAAAGTGTGATAATTCATCATAGGAATTCAAGATGAACCTTATTTTGTTGCGCTGACATTACTTAGAAAATAAAAGAGTTTAAAGATTTCTTTCTGGGAAAAGAGGTGCATTTTTAAATTGAGCACATCAGTAACATGGTACAGCTCACTGACTATGAAGCATGGTTATCAGGAGATACCTAACACAGCCTTTCTTCCCAAGAAACTACTAAATTGCTGTATATCACAACATCAGAGTTTCTTATCTCCTAAAACATTTTGGCAGAAATAATTGATATTTTATACACTGTAGAGTAGAGAAATATTTCTTGGTGAGCCCATCAATAATTATGCATCCATGTGAAATGAAGTATTTATAATAAGGTGAATATGTTTAAGCGTGTGTGCATACAATGTACACACATAGGTATGTGTATGCTTCATATATTTAAACACTATTTGTTGTAGATGAACATAGATTATGACTACAAATATTTTAGTTAAAATGCATCTAAGGCCACCTCTTGAGATCAGAATGAATATCTTAGATATTATTTTTAACTTAATGTACTTGGTATATTTATCGATTTTAATTTGATATAGTTCATAGCTTTTAGACAGACACACAGTTGTGAAATGCTATTCGTGATCAGTGCAGTTCACGATGCAGGTTTTTCAGAGACAAAAACAATCAACCCTGATGGACCCTGGTTTTCAGGGCAAGTTCTCCAGACTGCAAAGTCCTCATTTTAGTCCTGATAATTATTGCTGCTAAGTCTTGTGTTTTTTCCCTCATACTAATAATATACAAAATATTCCAAATTTAGATGAGTTATAAAGATGAAAGAAATGTTTCCTCAGTATAGAAAGTTAGTATTTTTATTGTATATTATGTAGCATAATACAGTGAGATACATTAATGAGAAAAATCCTGAAAAGTTGAGGGATTTCAATTTCTCAAAATCATCTTCTGTTAGTTATTTGTCTTGCAGTAAAGTGCATCTTCACAGGTGTGTTGACATTACTCTTTACATTACAAAAGGAAGTTTCCAAGTTGAATAAATGAGTATCAGTTAAGGTGAATGTAGAGTACCAAGCTACACATAACTAGATCTCATAAATAACTTACTACTTCATCTTCTTCTCTTGTCTTTTATTTCCTCTATAATGACATCTTGATCAAATGTAAATAAAGTAACAGAGTATCTGATGGTATTATGTTATTTGGAAAATATTAAGTTCCTTGCTTTGACAGAGACCAGTGAAGTAGCTGAATTGTCACCATAAAGAAATGTCGCTGATTTTTTAAAAAACACTAAAACCCACTTAGCTTAATGAAAAACTCTCAGATCACAGTACTTGATAAGAATGGTTTCCATTGCTAATTTTGAAATTCAAATTTTAAAACTCTCTTCAAAGGTATTTATTTTCTAATAGTATTTTTTTACTTATTTGAATTAGTGACATCAGCCCTTTAATAAATCATATAATCTCTTTAAAAGTAAGCATACTAATGAGTTACAGAAGGACTGAAGCTGTCTAACACTACCTTAGAGTATAGGAGAAATGACGATCACTGAATTTATAGGACTGATTCTCCTATGGTTCTTATTCCAGAACTTGTGTATCCAAAGTATTGAGGACTGTTTTCAAGTTTAGAAACTCCTGAAAGTTATTTAAGACCAAATTCATGACACGGTGAGATAAATATGCTTAGGTCTATGAATTTTAATTAAGAAAGAAAAAGATAAAAGAAACTTTGACCATAAATGAGCTATATTAGATACTCTGTGTATTTCCAAACAGGAGTTTAAAAGCACATTAGGCTCCCGGCTTTCAGTCCCTACAACCCTACCCCTTATACACATAGGCTTTCTTTTTTTAACATCATATTTTTTCTTTCCCCTCATTACTTACCGCTACCCTTTTCCCTTTGAATATTTTCTATTTCACAATATCCACCATACATTCTAGAACTCATTAACATCTTCAGTTTCTCATACCAGAGAAAAGATATGGTATTTACACATCTGTGTCCTATTTATTTCACTTATGAGTGTGTCCTCAAGGTACGCCCATTTGAGTATAAATGACTCAAACTTATCATTCTTTTTGGCAGAGTAATACCCCACTTTATGAAAAAAAAAAACCCTTCTTTATCCAGTCTCCAGTTGATGGGCATTTGGGTTGTTTCCAAGATTCAGCTTTCACAAACTGAGCTGTTATGAACATGGGTGTACATATGTCACTGTTATATGATTCTTTTAATTCTTTCTTTTATATTCCTAGCAGGGTCATTTGGGACCTCTAATCCTAGATTTTTTTTTTTTTGAGACAGGGTCTCACTTTGTAGTTCAGGCTGGCCCTGAGCTCACTATATAGCCCAGGCAAGCCTCGAACTCAGCAATCCTCCTACCTCTGCCTCCCAAGTGCTGGGATTATAGGCTTGATCCACTAAACCCAGCATTTGTGGTACTGATTACTGGTGGGTACACTTGGTATTGTTGTATGTGGTTAACGGGCATCGAACAAGGGACCCTGCACTTGCTAGGCAGGTGTTGGAACCACTGAGCTAAATTTCCAGCCCTCTAATCCTAGATTTGTGAGGAAGCTTCACACTGATCTCCACAGTGGTTGCACCAGTCTACATTCTCCACCAAGAGTGGAGAAGGGTTCCTTTCTCCCTGCAGCCTCGCCAGCATTTATGGCTGGTTAATTTTGCAATAGCAGCCATTCATTGTGGAGTGAGATAAAATCTCAGCATCGCTTTCATTGGCATTTCTCAAATGACCACTAACACATATGAACTTCTAAAGTTGAACAGAGAAGATATAAAAATGTTAAACACCCCAATCTCAATCTGTGAAATTGAAAATGTAATTAAAGAAAACCTACTAAACAAAGAAAAGCCCTGGTCCTGATGGCTTCACTGCTGAATTCTACAAAGCTTTTAAAGAAGAGTTAATTCCACTACTTTTCAAACTATTTAATGAAATCAAAAGGGAAGCAGTGCTCCCAATTTCATTCCTGGAAGCAACCATTACCTTGATTCCAAATGCAGAGAAAGACCCAACCAAAAGAGAGACTTACAGGCCAATCTCTCTAAAGAACATTGATATAAAAATCCTCAACAAGATACTGGCAAGCAGAATACAGAGAATCATCAAGAAGATCATACACCCTGACCAAGTTGGATTCATCCCAGGGATGCAAGGATAGTTCAACATATGTAAATCAATAAATATAATATATATATTAATAGACTCAGACAAAAACCATATGGACATCTCAATAAACATAGAAAAAGTTTTGACAAAATCCAGCACCTGTTCATGATCAAAACCCTATAGAAAATCAGAATAGATGGATTTTATCTCAAACTAATAAAAGCTATTTATGAGAAACCAACAGCTAGCATCACTCTAAATGGTCAAAGACCAAAACCTTTCACACTAAAATCAGGAATGACAAGGATGGCCACTATCACCACTCCTGTTCAATGTAGTACTGGAAACATTAGCCACAGCAATTAGACAACAGAAGAAATAAAAGGAATAATGACCTCTGAGATTTTAACTGTAATTCCTTAGTCTTCTCTGATCATTACTATTTGGACTTTTATATGGCCCTTTTATGTGGAAGTTGAATAATTTCCCTAAACTTGGAAAATTTTGTAATGTTTTCAGTAAATAAATTTTCAGACATTTCTGTGTTTTCTCTTGATTTTCCTTAACTTCTTTAATTCTTTGATTAGGTCTCTGAGTCATCTAGCAGCTGTTGGATCCCATTTCCTTGGTTTATTATTGTTTTGAAGGTACCTCTGAGTATGTATTCTTCTGCATCAAATATATCTTCTAGTTCTGTCACTTTCCTCACATCGGTCATTTCTGCTACCTATACCTTCAATATAAGTTTTATAGCCTGCATTTCTATTTGGTATCATTTCATGGTCTCTATTGTTGTCTGAAACAATCATTCATAGCTTGTAACTTCTTAGTTAATTCACCCAAGCTGAAGTAAAAAATGTATACTAGGTACTGTGAAATGGGAAGAAACTGTTCGAAGGAGATGAGAAACAAGAGCGGGCAGCCAGGGGATAGCAAAGAAGGGGAAGAAAAGATTGACAGTTTGCATCTTCTTTAAGTCTATGGCCACATCACCCTGAATGTACTTGAACTCATCTGTATCCTCTTTTGATTCATTTATCATTTTATCAATTGAGTCCCTTATCTCTCTTTACATCATCTTTGACCTCACTGGTCATCTAGTAGATACTTGTTTCTGTTTCTTCTGTTACCTTTTCTGACACTTTAGCCATTTGTTTTTTTTTTATATCCTCTCATTCAATATCTATTGGATTAACTTTTGGGCAGTTCATAAATTTGGAGGCATTTGTTTTCTCATTTTTCATCATGTGTGTGCATGTGTGCATGTGTGTATGTGTGTATCTGTGCATGCATGCTGAAGGCCGAGGATCAATTAGAGTGCAAAACTCTCTAGTGTATCGTGGTCTCTTTGGTTGGTACTATATGTTTCACAATGATATGATCTAGATTTACTTGTACTTTGGTTACTTATTCATCTTTTTAACCTACATAGAGTAAGAGAGTCAGACCTGGCTACTGTGTTGAAGGCAGAGAATCCCCATTATTTATATTAGCATCTACAGAGCAAGTCATATATCAATTATGTATATTTCCAATGTCCCATAAAATTATAACTACTGACATCTTGTAGAGGATAAAGGAAGGTTGAGAAGAAACATAAGAAAGGATGAAAAACAAATAATGAAAGAAAGAAGAGAGCTCAAATTGTCAATATTATTTTTGTAGCTGGACTGTACATCTAAGCAGAAGAGAGTATAAGAGAATATTTATGCTACTGGAGATTGGGGGGAGCTTGGGGAAGGCTATAGCTTGTTAGCATGTTGATAGTAACTTTGGGTCTGATTGCTCCATACACAGTCCAGTGGGGGTTTTCCTGACTTGTTTTGAAAGGCAAGCTGTATTTCTATTTGGAATTCTCAATATTTTAAAAAAGTTGATTCTCCCCTAACTGATCTGTAAAATAAATGCAATAGCAATCACAATTTCAGAGGAGTTTTATGGCCTTTTACCAAATGATTATAATATTTATATGGAAGTGTAACAAGTCTAACGTTTTCTTAAAGTATTGAAAAATAAGAACAAGTATGGAGATGTGCACTGCTTCATGTTACCAGCACATCTGATATTGAGCTAAATAATTAGGACTGTGCAGCATGGCAAAGAATAGATAAAGACATCAGTGAGACAGAACAGGAAGTGGTGAGATAGACTGGGAAGAGATCTGGGACCATCTGACATGATGGAAATATTTTGTTTTGATAGGGGTTTGGTTTGCACTGGTATATAAATCTGTCAAAACTGAACCATCCATATAATGAAATCTGTTCTTCTTACTGAATTTAAATTATACCTTAATATGAAATATAAATGTCAACTTTCTAACATGTCTCACGATATTCATTGTTTTGTAATTAATTTTTCTTTTGTAACTGAAGTTAACATCGATCATGCCTGACTCTGATGGACTGAAAGCATCCTCAAAGTCTCCTCACCTGAGGACACACTCTATATCTATACTCTAGTATAAATTAGTAGACCATAGACTCAGATTTAAAAGAAACTGCACAGTATAATTATTAAGATTCAGACATACTTGAGTGTCTAGAATAGTCTACACCACCTGACAACGCACATATTTATTGACCTGCAAGAAAGTGACCATTTATTGAATAATTATACCAGAAGATGATTTATTTAAATCTACATTCATATATTTGACAAAAGATAGAGTAAAAAGTTTCCAGCATGGCCTATGTCTAGAAACTCTGAGCAGCGATGCCATGTGGAGGTATTATTTGAATACAAATCATTGAAACTTATTTTTAATTATTATACTACTGGAAAGTTTTTTAGAAAATACAATTCATGAGAGTAAATCATAATGAAATCTACTGGCAATGTCTAAAAGCAAAGAGGGTTTGTTCATTATAATATTCATATTCAGGGTAAAAAATAACACCTTTTAAGAAATTCTTGTGAAACTTTACATTCTGAGAACTGCAAAATATTTTTTATTGAATTCTTTATTGGTACATTTTATATACAGTTCACAATCACACTCAACATTGGGGAATTTGTACCAGTATGTGATAGAAGTTAATTCTCATTTTTACCCGTATTCCTACCCCCCCTTATATGCGTGCTATTTCTTTTTTGTTCTGAATCATATTTATTCTTTCCCCCATTAAGCTTGAGGTAAATCCCCGGCCCCTGCAAAATATTTTTTTAGAGTGCTGGAGATTTAGCTCAGTGGATCCGGTGCCTGCCTAGCATACACAAGGTCCCTAGTTTGATCGCGGGTAACCACATACAACAATACCAGGCACAGTAGCTCACGCCCACCAGTAATCAGTACCACATACTACAAGTGCTGGGCGTGGTGGCTCAAGCCTGTAATCCTAGCACTCAGGAGGCAGAGGCAAGAGGACTGCTGAGTTCAAAGCTTGCCTGGGCTTCATAGTGAGCTCAATGTCAACCTGAACTACAAAGCGAAACCCTGTCTCAAAAAAAATTTAGAGAAGAAACTAAAATATTTCAGAATATTTCTTTATATGGACAAAACTGAGCAGAAGTCTTACAAAGGAGAGCATCAAATTTCTACTTTTGCAAACATCAAATTATGCTTGTTCTAATTTACTATCAGTCATCATTAAGGACATTTATATTTAATTATTACTTATGCCAATTTCTAACTCACACTGTTGTGTGAAGAAATGCTGCTTTCTAAACACCTGAACCTCTTCACTACAATTGAAGCTGCATCCACATTATTGTGAATATGCTGAACTGTGGCTGTAGCAGAGGATGGAGGAGGCAACGATTAGAAGAAGCACTGCAAGACTGGACCATCAACTTTCTTGGTTTTACGATTTGGGGGATGCATTGAATTGTTCATCTCCAATCACTGACCTTTAAAACTATATGCATCCATCTATGAAATGGCCTTACCCTCATCAAGAAACTCTGTAGTGCAAAAATTGTCTGTTAAATATCAGATCATTTTCTTTGCCTTGTACAGATGGGACTGTTGGTCAAGGGGCCCTTTTGCCACATAATAAGGGTGGTTGTTTATAAAAGCCATTATTTTTGCCAAACTCATGTAGCAACACTATAATTATCTCAGTTTTGGTGCAACACAAATAAGATAAATTTTCAAATCTTCAAAAAGGATGATTCAGTGGCTACTGATATAGTTAACAAACAAATTAGATTTCTACATTGGGTTGAAACCAAGATAATTTTCCATGATATACTTTAAATATGTGTAGGTAAATATAATTTTGCTACTGTAAATTAGTGACAAAAGTCTATTTGCAGTTTTTCAACTTCTCGAGGTTTATAAAAACTAGGGTGTTGAACATCATTTCACGAGAAAACAAATCTGAGTTTAGCCATATTAAATCACCTAGATCCTTTGTGTTCTTACTTTTTGACTTGTTTGACTTGTATAGTTGCTTCGTGCACCCTGTACATGCCTACTTTTCCTTACCAAGTATTTTAATTTTGTTCACTCCCTTTTCCTTTCAGGTAGTTTGAATGAGCTTGACCCTAGCCTGTCTGCAGGGGAAGCCATGGATTCTGAATAGTTTAGGCTTATACTAGTGAATTCTGCAGGTCATGCAGTGGCTACCAGTATAAACCTCTCTCCATTTCTGAAACTCTGTTGAAAGAATCTGAGACCAATAACAGTTATAGCTGCTTCTGGCCTGGAGTAGCGAGTTTGGAGCTAACTATGAGGAGCTAATTTGGAGTCTCAGTGTGAAACTTTGGTCAGCATGACAGACTATGTAGAGAAAACATATTGCCATTCAGCCCTGCAATTGAGCTGTTCATTTGTTGTTGTTTTTATTTATTTTTTTAAAATCCTTTTTTTTTTAAGACAGGGTCTCGCTTTGCAGTTCAGAGCGGCCCTGAACTTACTATGAAGCCCAGGCAAACCTTGAACTCACAACAATCCTCCTGCTCTGCCTCCCGAATGCTGGGATTACAGATGTGAGGCACCACGCCCAGCCTTGCCATATGTGGTTCTGGGGATCGAATTTCGGACATTGCATTTGCCAGGCAGACACCAGAACCCCTGAGCTAAACCCCAACCCCTGTTGTTTTTTATTTTTAAGCTGAAGATTTTAATTTCTGTGACATTCTGCCTTTTTCCCAAAATAACACACTTTTAACTTTAATGGAGATGCTGAAACCTTTACATTTCTCTAGGCATAGTGATGTCATTGACCAAAGTTCCCATCTACCTTTTACATGCAAATTTTCTTTGAAGAGTAATTGATATTTGCTCAAATGTTTAGTGATCTTCAGTATATTCATAGTTATAATGCTTTTAATTAGATGCAGTCTTCTTCATATAAGTGAAATTCTTTTTCCTCCTGTGGGAACATCACAGGAAGT
>PVIC010001288.1:0-11933 GCA_004025085.1 Thryonomys swinderianus
AACTTTCTCAACCTTCTCATATTCTAATACAAGTAAAATGCAGCATTAACAAACTGCAAGCCACTCATCAACCCAAATGATGCTGAGATGGGACACTCACTGTCCATCACACATGAAACCCCTGGATCAGGACAAGAGTGCCATTGACTACTCAGAGCATCTCACACTGTGACCTGATTAAACGGAGAAGCATAATAAGGAGAATCTATCCAACAGCTTCCTTTCATTATTCTCTCCCCATCTAATGTCACAGGCAGCATCTGGTGTCAGGAACAAATCATATTCTGACTTATATCCACACTAAACACTTCTGGAGCCATAAAACATGCGGCAAACTGGCTCAGAGACATCCATTTTTAAACAGCTGACATTAATGATGTATATAGAGAGAGCAAAAAGCTGTATTTTGCCCATCTCAGTATACTATATTTTCTGGTGAAATCTTTTTGGAAGAAAAACTTGTGCATCAAACCTCCTTTTAAGAAGAAATGGCCCCTCTAGAGTATGAAAAGCTCTGAAAGTGATATTTCCTCATTGAAAAGGGGGAAATGTACCATGAGGCAAATATAATTATGCACCATTAGCATATTTCTGTAAGTAGTAAACATCCAAAAATATGACCTTAGAGTTTACTGCCCAAAGCTTGATTAATTAACTTGCCACACAGTTTCTACTTCTCCTCTTAAAGTATACAATAAAAGTTGTAAGTGAAGAAATAAGGTAATGTGAGTGTTCTTGGGAAAAAAAAACAACAACTTTGTAACAATGTATTGGGCACAAAATGTACTGAAAAATGTGGTCCACATCTGTGGAGCATTCATATTTTACCCACATCAATGAAGCCTATCAAAAGTAGACAGATGAATTTAAAATTATCTATAATTATGGAAATAATTGTAATATTTCAGCAGTATGTTACAGTAAACTAATTACATAATGTTGAAGAACATAAAACTGATACCACATTTGTGTAGGGAAATCATAAAGTGGACTCTGAAGATTTTTTTACTTAAAAATTATCACTCGACTTCTTCAATCAATTTAATGGAACAAATAGGGCTTCTTTAAAAATTCTCTGTTATCTCTGTGCTCTAAATCCAGTTTGAATGAGGTGTGGAATTTAAATTTTCTGTTCAAGACAATTTTGATATTGCAAAGTGGAAAAATAGGAAAATGACCTACATCATTGTAGTTTTTTAAATGACATTTCATTTTCACTCCTATATAAATGTTGCTCAGTTGTATTAGGTCCGGTGCCTTATGGATCTTAGAAAGAAAGGGATTTAATGGATGCTGCTGAAAGCATGTGATCATAAGTTATAATGGAGGCAGGGTTGCCTCTATTTATAAGCCTGGAGACATGTGCAGAGGTGTGTAGCAGTGAGGAAAGAACCTCTGGTCATCGTGCAATGTTGTCTTTCACTTATTAAATAATGAATATTTCTGGAAGCTAGAGAGACACTGTACTTCCAATCCAAGGGTTTTTTTTTTTCCCCCAAAATGACTAAATGATAGAATATAAAAGAATCCAAAATCTTCCTTATAAATTTGAGAGAAGTATCTTTTGATTCTTCTTACTTTTACTTCTGAGGAAAATTTGGTCAGGATACATTATTGAACTGTCAATTTTAATTATCTAGAAGCCAGTGATTTACATTTGAAATGCAGCCACATTAGATTTACAGGATAATACAGAAAGAAAAGAAGGAAAAAATAGAGCAGCATTTTTACTCAAAGATGTTTCAGTTCTTACCAGTAAAGTGAACATATTCAGATCCTCTCCTTGCTTCTGTTTAATAAAACTGAAAAAAATAAGTTTAACAGTAAACAATACTAACAAAAGTAAAGAAAACAACCTAATTGGAACAAAATTTTAAAATATAAGGATAAGATGAAAGAAAAATTTTAGTTTAAAATCCAAAAATGAAAAAAATAAAATAGCTGAACAAGGTTTCTTAACGTAAAATAACTCCCTAACACAAGTTAAATAAATAAATAAATAAATAAATAAATAGGTCTTACTTTTAAAAGGTTAAGTTACAAAAATTAAAATATTTCAAGATTATGAAAACCACTTAGGCTGGGCATGGAGGCTCACACCTGTAATCTCAGCACTCAGGAGGTAGAGGCTGGAGTTTTGCTGAGCTCGAGGCTTGTCTGGGCTACATAATGAGTTCAAGGCCACCCTGAACTACAAAGTGAGACTCTGTTGAAAAAAAAAAGAAAAGAAAAGAAAAAAAAAGGAAAACAAAAGAAAAAGAAAAAAACCACTTAGGATTTAGTCTAAAAGAAAGATCCAAACAATGTTCATGGAAAAGAATAACATCAATACATCAATATTCATGAAAAAGGTGCAAAATAATTTTCCTGGGTGGTATTAATTCTTTTCTAATCCCCAGGACCAAATATCTGACACATGAAACTTAAAGAACAGGGTTTTATGTGGGCTTATGGTTTCAGGGGATTCAGTCCATTGTTAACTGAGTTCGATGTAGAAATGGCCTGGCAGTAAGGTCAGGCAAAGAAAAACGGCTCACTCTGTGGCATCCAGGAAGCAGAGAAAGGGAAGAGGAGCCAGGGACCTTTCAAGGTCACACAATCAGTTCCAGACCTCTTTTGGCCCAGCCTGACTTCCAACAGGACAGTTGGCTAAGGCATTGTCAATGAATTAATCCAATAATGAGTCTAGAACCCTCATCATTCAATCACCTTCCAAAAGCTCCACCTCTAACACAGGATATTTAGGGGGGGCTCCTTGTAGATCTAAACCAAGACCAGGATGAAGCAATTAACAACAGATCTCTAGAGAATCTTTCTTCTTGACCTCTCTTTTAGATCATTCAGGTTATTATAAGAAAATAGTATAGCCTGCATGCCTATAAACAATATAAATTTATATTTCAGTTATGGGATAGAGAATTTCCAAGGTTAAAGATTCTATGTGTGGAACCAGCGTTCTTTCTGGGCCATAGAGACTTCTATTTGTATCTTCACATATGGAAAGGTCAGGGAGCCTCTTTCATACCTACTTCATGTGGGCGTTGATTGCATTCAGGAAGGAACCACCCTCATCATCTACTAATCTCCTAATGGCTCATTTCCTAATGCTATAGATTTAGGGTTAAAATTTCAACAATTTTCATACCACAGCACCTCTCATGGTCCAAGAATATTTCCTAAGCTACAGGCTTTAATGACAAAAATAAAGAGCTGTTGGCTTCTCTCACAATAATATTTTCACAGGTGTAAGAGAAACTATAAACAGAGGAGATATTATACTCCCCAAAACTTTAACAACTGCTCTACCAAAAGGATGCTTAGGATCTCTTGTTTCATTAAGCAGTCTGCTTCCAACAATAAAACCACAATGAGCACTTTAGAGGAAATTTTTTTTTTTTGCAGATTTATCTACACAGAAGTTATGTTTCAGAATTAGGTAAAATATTCTTTTATTTGACCTCTTATAAAACTACAGCTGTTTGTGGAGTGAATGTACAACCAAGATTTTTCTGGCACACTCATGATTTCAAATACTAAGTTTGTCTTATCATGGCACAGTTATAGCTCCCAATTTGGAGTTTTACAAATATGAATACTGCTACCACATATTAAATAAATCAAAATTTAAAAATGTAACACCTAAATGTACATAAAATGACTCTTCTTAAAACTCCACCAGTGGAAACTGACTCTAGTGGTCCACAAACTGAAAAGCACTTCCAACAGCAGCCACTCAGCATTCTCCTTTCTCATTTCTACATATCAAGGAAATTTCATTCAGGTCAGAGAGCTTGATGAGTAGGTTTTGAACAAAGGTAACTACTTAGAGTTATTTAAGCAAAATGTTGTAGACATTTGTCTCATAGGCTACCATTCAGCTGTATTTGACTCTATTTCCTGATCAACAAGACCAGTTGTTTTGCTCCTGAATTTCTGTATCTGATACTAAAGATCAGCCCTCAGGGAAACAATTGTCCCAGTCCAGATTGTCTATGAGTAATTCTTTGCCAATGACTTAATCAGTCCTGGCATTGAAACCCCTGGAAATCATCGTGAACCCAAAACAATGTTTGAAGAACAAAAGTTAAATAGGGAGCACTGGAGCATTGGTATTACTAACACTGGACATGCACATGTGGCCAGTCCTTTCTAGTTCTACTCTATTTTCCTCTCATTGTCCAAGACAAATGGAATTAAAACTATAAAAATGATAGTAAATTGTTTTTCACACATTGTGTTTTAGGTCTGAAATCAAGTTCATTCTAAGTTGGGCTTCATATTCAAACAATTTCCCCCTACCAGTTCTTGGAAATAAATCTTATTTTAGCTATTTAAAGAAAAAATTTAGCCAACCTAGTTAAGTCATTTACTTTTGTTACCTTCAAGTAATTCCATGAGACTTGGCTGCTTCTTTTATATAAATTCATAAATATTACTTCTTATCTTTCCTGTTAGCTTGGCAGATGCAGGTAGTCAGTCCTCAGGAAGGTGCAAGCACCAGTTTGGTATGTCTCATGTAGTCACTCAGATATCAGCCATCACTGAATCACCCTGTACAGTACAGACTTTGATTATTATCAAACAGCAGTATAAGAGGCAGCATTTTGAATTCTATTTCTTTAAGCTTTTGAGTGTTAATGAGAAATCATCCTTTCATCCCTATAATATGTCCCCTATAGTATTACAGAATCTTTCTTAGACTGTAGTCTAAGGAGGGACCAGTGTAACCTTCTGAATAATGAAAGGTAGAAAAATCACACATCCCTTCATCTCTTGGTTTTAATATGAAAAAGTCAGTGTGATCCAGTTGGCTTCCTCTTTAAATTTTAAAACCTGGAGCAGTGCTGAGGAGACAGCTGGTCTGGACTGGGTGAGGGGCTGGGAGCAGCTCCGGACAAAATGGAACAGTAGGTTGGGGCTGGGGCTGGGGCTGGGGCTGTGGTTCTGGCATGTGGGCCAGTGTGGTGATTCAGGGCTGCATTTTGTTCTGTTAATAAATGGAAATTTGTTGACATCTTTAAGCATGGCTGATCACTTGAAGAATGCAGTTACCAGATTGTTGAGAAATGGGAGAAAGTCATCCCATTGCCATTTGGTAACAGTAGTCACTGTTTTCATCAGGCTTTGTAGAGAGCTCACAGGGAGGACTTCCTGGAGTGCTTCAGAAATTGGTAAAAATGATGGGATAAGCAATGGGCCTCACCATAATCATTGCTGCACTTTTATATAATTATAATGAAAACAACTTGGTGGATGGTGTTTACCATCTCCCAATAGGACAATGGAATGAGGCCACTGGGCACAGAAATTAGATGAAACACATGAACAGCTTTTGTTTTCATATGCAGGCCACGAAGCCATGCAATATTCAAGCCTTGGAGCCAGCTGACTATGGACTAAAACCTCTATGAACTGTAAGCCAAATAAATCCCTTCCCCTTGAACTTTGAATGCTTGATATTTTATTTCAGAAACAAGAGAAAAATAACTAATACAGAAATTTATACTAGAGAAGTGTCATTGCTATGATATTACCTGGCCATGTTGATGAAAAGCCTTTGGAAATGGCTTGTGGGAAGCAAAAATTTAGAAAAGACTCAGAGATGTTGGCTAGAGAAGGAGCACTGGTATACTTTAGGCTGTTTTCTCTGGGAGATTCCCGCCTCAGCTCAGAAGCCCAGAAACCCAGTAACAACCAGGCTCAGGAGATCTCTGCTAGAAAGAACTGAAGGATGCTAGATTCCTGAAGATGTGTCTTGTGGTCTAACAGAAAGTCTGTCTACATTTTGCTCATGTCCAGAGTCTGCCTGAGACTCAGAATAAGGGCAATGAACTAAGTAATTTTACAGAAGAAATTTTATATTAAGAAATTATATATACATAAATTAAGGCAGTAGCATAGTTACTTTTCAGACTTTTTAGCAAAGTCTATGTTAAGAATCAAGAGCCTAGAAGAATGATTTCAAATGTTTTAAGTTTGCCAGAAAGGAAGCTCCAATAAAGCTGTGGATTATAAAAATAAAGCAGAGGAAATCTTGATTGTTGGGAAGGAAGTAGAGAATAAAAAGGATGGCTTGAGAGTATCACAAAAAGCAGCAGGATGTCACCCTTTGTATCCTCAGAGTTGTAAAAGTGAAAGATTTTGTTTTGTGAAGAAAGTCCCAGAGCACCACATTCCAAAATGCTGGCAGTCTAGAGAAGTTGTTTCAGAATGGCTGCAACCTAAGAAACTTGTTTCAAAATGGAGGCAGCCTAAGGAAGTTTTTCCAAAATGGCACTGGCCTAAGGAAGTTATTCTAAAATGGTGGTAGTTTAAGGAAGTTGCTCTAAAATGGTGGCAGCCTAAGAAAGTTGTCCCAAAATGTCAATAAACTAGGGAAGTTCTTCCAAAAAGGTGGTAGTTTAAGGAAGTTAGTATAAAATGGTGACTCAGAGAGGTCGTTTCTCTGAATTTGCTTCATAGGTACTGGACTGCGACAGCTAAGAGAGTGGGAAGACTGGCTGCTCCTGCTCTGTCTGGCAGCAGAACTTAGCATCATCTATGTGGCACTGGTTTTGGGGCACATGCAGAATGCAAGAGTTGAGGGGTCAAGAAGACCAGTGTATGAAGCTGAGAATGTGAAGTTAGAGACATAGTGGAGTTCCTAGATATTTGGAGAAGCCAAAGTATGGATCATCAGAGGAAAGATCCAAAAAGGTAGTAGAACTGGATCAAGAGAGAAGCCATGGGAGCATGGGAGCTACAGCCACCAAAAGTACATCAGGGGCACAGCCACCAAAGCCCTTTGGAGTTCATAATTTGCCACAGACTGCCTTGAACACTAAAAATGGAACTGTGAAATTTAATGTTTGTTCTACTGGACTTTGGACTTGTTTTGGTCCCATTCTTTTGTATCTTTTTGTTTTAACTTTTGGAGCAGAAGTGTCTGTCTTGTACTATTGAATGTAGGAAGTGTTTAACTTTCTTTTAATTTATACAGAGGCTTGCTGCTAAGAATTTGCCTTAAATCTCGGAGGATATTTTGGATTTGGACTTTTTAGCAATGTAGTAACTATTAGGATTTTGACAACTCTTAGAGATGAACTAAACGCTTATTGCATAAAGGATTGTACATGAGTCTTTGGGATTCATGAGGAGGAATATTATGGACTGGGTCTAGGTGTTCCCCAAAGCCCCATGTGGTCATAAGCCTGATCAAGAGTACATGAAGCTGAATTGATTCATAATGCAGTGCAAGGCTCAAGGGTGCTAGTATTAAGGATGTGAGTGCTATCTGCTCTAGGTAGCCTAAATAAAATAAAGATGAAAAGGAAACACTGTTAAGTCTCTATATACTGTTACCTTTGTTCCTTTGAATGCACCATTTTGTTTCTGCTCTGCCATGCCTGTTTGCCATGCCTGCCTTGGAGCCAACTGACTATAAACTGAAGCCTCTATGAACTGCAAGCCAAGAGTAAAGCCTTCCAGAAAGAAAGAAAGAAAGAAAGAAAGAAAGAAAGAAAGAAAGAAAGAAAGAAAGAAAGAAAGAAAGAAAGAAAGAAAGGAAGGAAGGAAGGAAGGAAGGAAGGAAGGAAGGAAGGAAGGAAGAAAAAAAGAAAGAAAAAGAAAAAGAGAGAGAAACAGATCTGATGGTTCTGTGTTACAGTGGCTACATGTTATCCCCTCAATGCAGTGTTAAATTTATCTGCTGGGTTTAAATAAATTTGTTCACTTGTTATCTTTCCTTTCTTCTAAAATTATTTGAATGGGGAAAATATCACAAGAAATGTAATAGAAAAGCCTCGCCTTGAGAAGCCTAATTCCTATAATCCTTTCATTATTTATAAGATATCAGCAGGTCAATTAACTCCTCTGGACTCCAGGGACACACACCTGTGTGATGAACTAATACTACTAACCAGTGACAGGCACAGAGCTGTTCCCAATATGATCCTCTATGATTTTTGATCTATAATTCTGTGCAGTAAGTATTGAGCATTTAAAGTCAGTTTAATGAAACTGTAAAAGATTTTTTGTTTAAAAAATTTAGCTATTACTGGACACTAGTTAAAATATAGCTGTAAATGCTATATTAGCACATGTTAATCTGTATTAACTCATAGCAAACAGTTTCACTAAAAAGGATAATCCAGTTACATAAGGTCACATGTGAGCAAGATGAGGCAGCGCAAGTAATAACATCAGACTTCACTCTCCAAACCCTGAACATCAATAGCTTTGCACACTTCTCTCCACAACTTCATCCTTCAACAACAACCTGAGATGACGAAATTTAAGGGAGACTCACTACTATGCCCGGTCAGTCAGCTGAGAATCATTTCTACCTAATGGTCCCTCTTGGCATCGATTCATTAACGTTTTACTCTGGATCATGTTTTCTATGCTAATACCAGGATCTGAATGTTCTGTGTTCTCTGAAAATTCATGTTGAAATACTACCCCACCCAGGGATGGTGAAAGACACGGGGGCACAAGGACGAAACGCTTAAATGGGGTTGGCATCCTTGGAGTTGAGGCCCTAGGGGGCTTGTTGTCTCCATCCACTACCAAATACTCAGGAAACATCATTCATGAGTCAAAACAGCAAGTCCTCCCTGATTCCAAATCCGCCAGCGTCTTCATTTTCCCAGCCCCCACAACAAGGAGAAAGACATTTTTTGTTTATATCACTAAATTATGAATGTTTGTCATAGCAGCTCAAACCAACTAAAACAGTAAAATAATGAAAACTGTCAAAATTAAAACAAAAATATTTAAAGAATTTTGGTCATAATTGTGATCAAATATGGAAAATAGACATACTTGAAATTTGAATCAATTATTTCATGAAATACTAACAAACATTTCATTTTAATGAGGAATCATGAACAGGAAAATAATAATACACTATTAATGTATTAATGCATTCATTAATAAATTATATTAAAAGTATTCAAATTCTTATCAAATGTAGAACAATAATTAAAATTATTATTATTTTAATGTCAACTTAAAACTTAGAAACCAGATGGAATTTTCTTTCTTTAAATAAATATCAAGACTATTGTAGCCAAAAGTCTAAACAGTATATAAAACATCTTTTGCTAATGAGTTATCTTTTACTAATCACTGGAAAATAGTGGCTAATTGAAGCTAGGCATTTAAACTTAAAGCTAAAAACAAAGTTTTATACTGAATTGTACTTTTTATAACTAGAAGGCATGTACTCAAAATACCAGTGAAAAACATAGTCTAGTAAACACATAAAGCAGTCATACAGTCATTCATTATAGAAAAACTATATAACTCACTTGGCCTTCACATTATTTTTATAATCATTTCATTCAAAAGTATCCAAATAATAATTTTTAATCATTTTCTTTGAATAGTTTTAGAAGAAGTATAAGAAAATACTATAGAATCCAAGAACACTATTTCTTTCAGCTCTCTAATATAAAGGACAATTCTAATGTGACAAAGAGTTTAATTTGAATTAATTGAGATATTAAAGTGTCATACAAATGTTTATTAATTAAACTGAATCTATATGAACAGTGCATTACAACTGCAAATACAATCCTAATGAAACCACGAAGAGCCCTTGCTCAGAAGCCGTCCTCACCCCGTTTTCTTAGCACCTGCTTTGCGTACAAGCAAATGTACGTAAAATGACTTTGTACTCACCAGTGTGGAGGTTTGTGAGGCGTCAGCCAGGTCGCCTGGGATCTCCGGTGTCCTCGTGTTGTTTGGGATTCTGTGAGGGTTACGGGCGATCGCTTCACACCAGCCCAGCATTTTCTCCTTCCTCTTTTCCCTTTTCAATTTCTGAAATTCTGAAAATAATTTACATTCCCTGAAACAGGTCATTTCTTTTAGGTTTTGGAAAGTAGTTATAATTCAAATTAAATCAATAATGTCATGAAATACCAATGTAACCATTTTATTTTAATGAGGGATCATGAGTAGGCAAATAAGAATATATTACCAATAATATCCTGCAGTCACAAGGTGCTGGAAATAATACCTATCTTTTCAATGGACCTAGTATCTTTTATAGACCTCTTTTCAACACTTCTAGATAAACAGAAGCAGTTTCTTGCTTTAGGTCCTAGTTTTATTTTCAGTAATCCATTTGCAATAGTAATTTCTTACCTTGGAATGTAACAAATAGGGCCAGTTCATGATAATATTTACATATACACAGCCGTACATCATATCACACACAAGGACATATTATCACAACCAGTATACGTGGGGACAAAGTATTGTTAGGAGACTGTCTTGTGGAAACAAACAGAGCTAGATGCTTAAATCAATCACTTGACACAGTCTCACACGCTCAGAGAAGTTACTGGTTCTATAACACAGAACCCAGTTTTATACTGAATTGTACTTTTTATAACTAGAAGGAGTATACTCAAAATACCAATGAAAAACATAGTCTAGTAAACACATAAAGCAGTCATACAGTCATTCATTATCCATGATTATGAATGATATATACCCATATGTGCTATACTGTTATACCAGCATCATCTTAAACACACGAGTGAATGGACTGTAGTAGGATGGTAAGATACCTGTGATGTTACTGGCAATAGGAAGTTTTTCAGGCCCATTATAACCCAACAGAACCACATTATATGTGCAATCCAGCCTTCACCAAACATCATCGTGCTGGGTATAACAGCATGTCAATGACAAATAAAATTTGGCACAGATTTTTAGCTAAATGTCTTATAGAAGCAGAAAATGTTGAACAGAGGCCAGTAACAGAGCAGTTGTTCTACTACTGTCATGATCATCTCCCTCAGAAAGTTCTTCCACTTGAAGAAGGAATAATTTTAGTGCAACTATAGTAAATTTAGAATTTAGCATCTAGCACAAGTGTAATATATCTACAATAATAATTTAAAAGTTATGCAATCTATAGAAAAACTCAGCAATTTCTTCTGTTATCCCAGAAATTTCCATTTGGGAGAATTTTTTCTGTACAGAAAAGTCTTAACAACAAGGACTTTAAAAATAATGGAAAAACATTGTTTCCTTGTAAAGTTTTATAGCCCACTTTTCCACTCCACCAGTCTCAGTAATTAGAAATAGTTTATTGCAGGTCTTTAGTTAAATGCATTACACTGTCAATTAAATATCAAAAATAATGTGGAGTAATTATTTTTCACAGCATCCAAAGCAATTAGCAATCTGGTGGTTTATAACATTTCAGGGATTCCAAATAGCACATTTCAGAGCACTAAGAAAAGAAACAAAGAAAGGTTGCACTGTGGATTGATGAGTTATTACTCTAAATGACAAAATACTCAAATTAAATGAGTCTGAACAACATAAGTGGGGAAATGCTAAGAAAAAATTGCTTAAAAATTAAGTTGAAGATACTGAATGAAATGGATTTCTTAGTAAGACTGACAATTTTACACGAGTAATCCATTCATTTCTTGTACAGAGTAATGGAGGGACCTTAGAAACGATTGTTTGAATGATCAAAAAATTATTAATGTTTGTCCTTTCAAACATATTCTTTGATTTTTTTTTTTTTGAGACAGGGTCTCGTTTTGCAGTTCAGACTGGCCCTGAGCTCATTATGTAGCCCAGGCAAACCTCAAACTCAGCAATCCTCCTGTCTCTGCCTCCTGAGTGCTGGGATTAGAGGCGTGAGCCACCACGCCCAGCATTCTTTGATGTTTTATAGAAGGAATCCTATCTGTTTAATATGAAATCTGCATAATCAACGAATTTGCACTCCACAGAAAGTAAATATTTTTACTTTTACCCAGTACATAGTATCTTGTGCATCAGCTTTTAGTTGCATTTCTTGAAATGTGCTAGGGCAAATTAAAAGGAGTATCTCCATTCAAAAGGAATGAGTGAAATGATACATAATGACCCAAACAGTTTAAGTGCAAATGAATGCTTCACTTTCAAGTCACTAGCCATTC
>PVIC010001288.1:12033-94829 GCA_004025085.1 Thryonomys swinderianus
TTTTTTTTGCTTTTTTGGAGACAGGGTCTCGCTTTGTAGTTCAGGCTGGCCCTGAGCTCACCATGGTGCCCAGGCAAGCCGCCGCGAACTCAGCAATCCTCCCGTCTCTGCCTCCCAAGTGCTGGGATTACAGGCGTGAGCCACCACGCCCAGCATTATATGTGGTAACCGGGGATCGAACTCAGGTCCTTGTGCTTGCAAGGCAGGTGCCGGAACCACTGAGCTAACCCTCCGGCCCAGCCATTCATTTTTTTAAAAAATTAGTTCTATAATTTAATGTCAATCTAGTGCTACTATCAATCTAGTACAGTAAAATGTTGAATTTATGATTGAATAAAAACATAATAATGTAGCCCAACAATGATTATGACATTAATAACTATTCTGGGATGTGTTTGTACAAGCAGCCATGTTTATTTCTCATTCATAGACTGAGAAGGAGCTTGATTTCATTTGTAAGAGTGTTTTTGATGTACAGTGGTGGCTGTGTCATGACTGTTGTATTTGGATTCAAAATTATCTTGCTCTTTGTTGTTGCAAAACATTCACATTTTGAATTGGATTTCAGAACGTTTATTTTTTTGGCATCACTAATGCCTAAGTAGAGAGGCTAGAAATAAAACAGAAGGGTTAAAAAAACATCAATTGCTGAGCCTCTGCAGACCAGCCTTCTTCCTACACAAGTCTGGAGAACTCCCGATATCCTTAGGTGTAAGAATACACTGCCAGCCAGAAGTGTAGGCAAATTATAGGCATTTGTAATTAACCCTAAAGCACTTTAAACTGTAAGTATCATTAGTAATATATCAGAATAGAAAAGTGGTCATTAAGCATTCATGTTAATTGCCATCTAACCATTGAACCAAGCCACTATCAGCTGCAGCAATGAGAAACCTATATAATGATCACAGGAAATTGAGTTTTAACTCAGCTTAATTTTTAATATGCTACTTCAAGCAGATATTTAATTTAATAAATAGGAGTACACTGAACTCTCTGTGGACTAAATTGACAACAAATTAAAATTAGGAAAAAAGTCGGAGCCAATTGGGTGTATCTTGTGGAGAATAATCTACATTTAATTCAGGAAACATTTACTGAACGCTGCTTTTCAGCCAGATACTGTGTTTGGAATCATAACTACAAAACGGAAGAGTCCCTGAGCTCAGATCGGGAAGGGAAACAGACAAGTACATTAATTTTGACATCTATTATGAAAAGAGCTATGATACTGGCACACTGAGCACTTTGAAAACTTTGAGAAAAAAACATTTTACTTAACATTGGGGGCAGGAGAAAGTGGATTTTAGGAGACTCGCTAAAGAAATGAATTACAATTTATTGGCATGAAAACTAAAATTGTCAGTCTTCCAAAGGCTTCTGACACAACAAGCTGTTGCACAACAGCAGGGGGCATCGTTCACATCACAAGCCATGCAAATAGCACTCTGTTGCAGGGATGTTCTTCACATAAAGACCAAGTTCATGGTGTGCTTGAAATGGTGCACTTGGCAGTTCAGCCTGGCTGACTTCTCCAAGTGCAGCTCACACACTCATAATAGTTTATTCTAAACACTAATATAAATTAATTTCCAAATAAGAAGTTTCTCTCCCAAAGAAAAACACAGTTACCTGCTTCTAGTTACAGCTCTAATTCTTCAGCTTTGCCCATTCAATATGACACTAAATATAGTGTATTTGTGGCACAAGTAAATGTTTCCTCTTTTAGCCACACACATGTAACTACGTCACCTTCAAATCTGAAAGTTTACTGTGACCACCAAGAACTGGAGGAATTTTTCAGTTGAGAAACTTCTGAGGTTTAACCATGTATTTGTTTAGCTAATATGTCCTTAAGAACTATTTATCAATTATTGGACATGTTCCTCACCCCTAAGATAATAATGAAGGTTTCAGTAATGAAGAAAACTTACAAGTAGAATTATGCAGCAAATAGTCACAATAACCATATCACTGAGATATGTGTGTGTGTGTGTGTGTGTGTGTGTATGTGTATACTCTTCTGAACTTGATCTACAGATTCAGTACAATACTCAGCAGGTATTTTGTAAACACTGTTCTATGGCTTCTGTCTAGATGTCCCCCAAAGCCTCCTGTGCTCATAGGTGGGGATTTTCAGAGGTGGCTGGGTCCCAGAGGTGTGAATGTGGATTAAGGGTATAATGACAGAGTTAGTCCATTGATTGATTTCACCTTGTTCTAGGTATAAGCATTAGAAACCCCCACTCCGTGTATAGATGGCTCCAAGCAATAGGGTTGCAGTTTGGCATACAAAAAGACCAAAAGAAGGTACGCTTTCTGCTTGCTGCTTCCCGTTTTCTGCCTGCCACATCATGAACTATTTCCCCTCTGTGATGCCTGTCTGCCCTGATATCTTGCCTTGAAGCCAGCTGATATGGACTGAAAACTTTACAAATTGTCAACTGAAATAAACCTTTCCATTTTTAAATTTGTGTGTTGGGTGTTATGTTCCAGCAATGAAAAAAGTAACCAAGACATATTGGAAAACTTATTCTCAAAGTTTATGTAGGAAAGCAAAATACTAAAGTTGTCAACTCAATATTGAGAAAGAACTGAGTTGGAGGACACACTCTGTCTAGTCTCACAATGTACTATAAAGCTATTGGAATCAATAAAGTATAAAGTACTAGGAAATGAATGAGTATATTATATAATAAAAAATAATAGAAGGTCCATCATGGATTTATAAATATAGTCAATCATCATTGACAAAGGAACAAAGAGTATAGTGTCTTCATGCAGAAGAGGAAGAAGAAAGTAGGAAAATATTCAGAAGAGGAAGAGGACTAAGAAGTGGTCAGATACAAACATTACATAAAATGTAATTAAAGTGTATCACAGACCTATATGTAGTTGCAAAACAATAAAACCTCTAGAAGAAAACAGGGCAAAATATGAGTGAACTTGTGATTGTCCATGAGACTAATAATGATCAGTGGAAGAAAAACTGGTAAGTTGGAATTCTGTTAAAGTTTTAAGTTCCGCTCTGCGAAAGACTCAAGAGAACAAAAGAAAAGTACAAACTAAGAAAAAATAATTGCAAAATGCATATGAGATAAAGACAAGTATCTAAAAAACACAGAATCTTTTAAAACTACACAGCGAGTAAAAGTAGCCCAGTGAACAATGGATAAATTGCTGGGGAATCTCAAAACATTACCAGAAATCTCTGCAGTTGGCTCAAATCTCCTGCTCAGTGTACAACACAGGTCCAAGAAACAAACTAAAAGAACTGAGAGACAGAAAGCAGGGGGCCAGGATGACCAATGCTGGAACAACCGACAAAGGCATTGGCCAGCCCAAGCCACTGAGTTTTACTGGTGATCAACTGGGGTAAAGTTGAGCTATCTGCAAGGACAGCATTACATATAAAGATACATGGTTTGTCTGGCTTCTATGGAAATTAAGGTAAGCAAGGCTGATACTCATAAGTGAAATAAATAGGTTACAGATCTGTAAACATTGCATCTTTTCCCTGGTATGAGAAACTGAAGATGTAAATGAGCTCCAGAATATATGGTAGATATTGTGAAATAGAAAATATTCAAAGGGAAATGGGATATAGGAGTAAGTAACAAGGTAAGAAAAGTAACATAGTAATAATAAAAGGGAAACAGATTATGTATATAGGCACAGGGGGTTGTATGGTAGGTGGGGGAATAGGAAAAAATGAGAATTAAATTGTGTGATATACTGGTACAAATTCTCAATATTGTGTTGATCATGATATGTATATGTATAATGTACCAATAAAAATCCAAATCAAATTTATTATGATTTTTTAAAAATACAAGACAAAGCATTTTCAAATGAGTAGCAGAATAGACAAAATATATGTTAGCACTCAGAACATTGTCCTTCCCATAAGAAAATTTTAATTTTGGAAATGGAATTTATGTGTGAGTTACTATGACTTAGCATGCAAGTTTTAGTTGGACTCCTATCTATAAACAAACCAATTGTGGGGTTAACTCTTTATATCCTGTACTGCTTACAACCTGCTTTAGGACATAATCAACATTGCAGTTTTTCACAGCAAATGTTCTGAACTTCCATCTCAATGAGAAAGATATAAAGATGACACAAGCCTGTGAAAATCTTTCATTGTATGTCTTGAAATAACTGCAAATTAAGACAAGATATAAATAACTACACAATTACTATAATGGTTAATGTCAAACAAATGGAAAAGGATGTAAAGTAACAGAATTCTTATCCATTGTTTTTAAAAATACATAATGGATAGGAGATTGTAGAGTGGATAGGGATATGGGTAAAAATAAGAATTAACTTGTGTCATATACTGATACTTATTTCCCAATGTTGAGTGTGAACATGAGGTGTATATAAAATGTGCCAATAAAGAATTCAATTAAAAATACACAATGGTACAGCCCCTTTGGAAGACAGTTTGGTATTTTCTTACAAAGATAAACATAGGCTTACTGTATAATCCACTAACTGTTTTCATAGTTTTTTTAATCTAACTAATACATGTTGTTGTATTCAAGAATCCAGACTGAAAGCAGTTTCTTTCTGTTTGATTCCAGTTATGTGATATTCTTTAAAAACAATGCTCTAGCAGTCATAAGTTACTAGTAATAAGATAATGAAACTACTCTACATGATACTGTAAAACATATTATACTCTGTATTTGTAGAAATTTATTTACTCCACAGGTCAAAGATTTAACATTAATATATATAAATTAAAATATCATTGAAGAAGTTGAGAATGCCAGAATAAAATGCAGACTGTGAAAAATACAATTTGAATATCTTACAAATGTATCGAGCAACCTCACTAAAGAGAGTGAGGGGAAATATGCTGTTTAAGTACTTTTGGAACTGAATGGAGACTGTGAGGTTAGAACAAAAGATATTATATGTAAGTACAGTGCTCAGATTCATAGAATTGCTCCCCCATGGAGTTATAGGCTAACAACTCTGACACGGATATAAACATGCACTGGAAATGAACACTTAAAGTAAATGTTTCAGAGAGCCAAGTTTTTCAGAGTTGAAGAGAGGGAGGCTACAGTCAACAGCCCATGTACTATGCTATTGTAGTAAAAAATCAGAGTCAGAGGCTTCCCAAGGAACTCATTTTGAAGCTTCATGCAGATATAAATGATTATATATAGAGAGATATTCATAAAGGTATATATTTACATGGGATCCCATACATACGTGGTAGCTCTTTTGTCAGAGTGAAGGACAATTAAATCCTAATACCAACGAATGTACTTAATGACCAGAACTTGGTTTCCAATGTTATTTTTCAATAAAAGAAGCCCGAGTTGCTTGGATAAATAGTTGCTGATAGGATAGAGGAAAGAATAAAAGAGGAGTTGGAAAAATTCATGGTGTTAAAAAGCAAAGAACTGCTGGAAAGCAATTCAAAACAAATAAGATACAAATCTAATCCAACTTGGGATCTCAGGACACAGATGTCAAATAAAATATTTTCCCAATGTCCAAGACATGAACAATTTCAAGAGCAAAAAAGGAGCAGCAGACTATAACCCAAAATGTAAGGTAAATATCAAAAAGTCTGCATGGATATGATAAATAAGGATAAAAATAAATAGAAGATCATAGACAAATATTTTGTATGGTTGGAACTGCCTTTCAAAGAGCCATAAACAGAGAGATTGAAAAAAAAAAAAAAAGCTGACTTTCCAGGGCCAGGGATTTAGCTCAAGTGGTACCATGCCTTCTTTGGAATCACAAGGGCCCAAGTTTGAAACCTGGTACTGAAAAAAAAAATAGATGACTTTCCAGAGGAGAAATCCAACAAACTCTACCTCAGCCAGAAGAACAACAGTGATAAGGCATACTGACTTATTATGTGATGAAGTGGCAATTCGACTTTGGGGACATCTTCCTTCTAATTATAACTCCAGAATAAGTATCAGACAACTCAGGAAAATCTCATTCGAGGAACATCCTCTAAAACATCTGACCAATGATAGTCACATCTGTCAGTCATCACAAGCAAAGAAAATCTAGCAAAATGTCTCCCCTCAGTGAAAGGTAAGAGGAGAACACAGCCAAATGTAATGTACACTGGGTGGTGGGCTAGGCATTGATTAGGTAAAAATGAGAAATATAGACCTTAGTTAATACTTTATCAGCATATTATCAACATGATAATAATTGTTCCACTAGTTATAACAAATGTGCCATACTAACATAAAAAGTAAGAGTGGAATAGTGAAAGTTATATGGGAAATCCATGTGTTGTGTTTGCAATTTTTCTGTAAACCTAGAACAGTTCTAAAATAAAAAATATATATTTTGTAAAAAATGTAATTTTTCAGGTCTGTAGAAACTATATTTCAGAACAAAGTTCTAATCAATAAACAGTAAGCACAGCAAAAAATAGTGATTTAATAAGTAATAAATAATTCTAAATTATATAGTTCAGGTATTATTATTGAAAAAGATTGAAAGTGAAGTAAGAAATTTTGAGTGGAAATATTTTTTAACCACAGGAGGCTGGCAAAAATGTATGTGTGTGTGCGTGTGTGTACATATATACATATCATGTATATGTGTGTATATGTGTGTGTGTGTGTGTATATATATATATATATATATATATATGGATGCAAAAGTTATCAAGTTGATTTTATTTAGACTATCCAACAAAATCACCATCTCTGAACTTAAAGAAATAGCTTCCACCTGTCTGTTCTAGAAATGAGAAAATTTGGTGAAATACAGGAATTCTTGGATTTTAAAGCAATACTTTTGAGATACATTGTTATGTGCACAAGACATACATTTTCTCAATATTAAATTTATCATGAGCATGGAATTGTGAACTTGTAAGACAGACTAACTCTCTAGTAGCACACTTCAAAATTATTACAATAAAATACGATTTGCTATGAACTACTCCATCTTTACAACTTGAACAAAGCTTTGATTTAGTGGTAAGTACACTTTTATAGAGATTTCTTGAGAAAATCCACTACCACATAGATTTAACTTGTGATTATAATTATTTTGTATTGTAATTCATCTCAGAATTTATGTTCTATATCTTGTCATTGGCATGTTTTGAAAAAAGATTTCTAATCTATAGTATTTATCCACTGAATGGGACCTTACAGAATGGTTACCAGGGAGATCAGTTTTCTTTCTGTGTGAAAAATGACACTTTTGTGAATTTTGAGTTGATTTAAGGTGACTGTGTCTCTCATTGCTTATGGAAAACATGAAAACCTAAGACTTTATAACAGATAAGTGTGAGTGAATATTTAACATCTTTTTTTTTTTTTTTTTGAGATGGTCTTGCTTTGTAGTTCAGGCTGGCCCTGAGCTCACTATGTAGCCCAGGCAAACCTGGAACTCAGCAGTCCTCCTGCTTCTGCCTCCGGAGTGCTGAGTTGACAGGCGTGAGCCACCATGCCCGGCACTGTGGTATGTGGTATTGATTGCTGGTGGGCGTGATTCACCACGCCCAGCATTGTACATGGTTACTGGGGATTGAACTCAGGACCTTACGCTTGTGAGGCAGGCGCCGGAACCACTGAGCTAAATCTCCGGCCCAACATCTAATATTTTATAAACCTGTTATTGTTCTGTTTAAAGCCATAACATCTAGTTATTACATTATTTACCATGTTTAATACCTTAAAATTGTATGAAAATGTAAATACAGACTTGCCTAAATAGGTGTGTTTTAAGGACTTCTTTCATCAAAAAAAAGTAGTATTTTTTCTGGTAATTTTCATAAAACCCTTAAAATCCAAAAATATGTACAACTTCTCCTGTGTTTTGGTCATGCTAACATATTTTAGATCACTATTCTTTATTTTTCTGATATTCACAGTTGGAATGTCTACTTAACTTTTAATAATAAAAATATATTTTATGCTTTTATCTTTTTGACACTATAACTCTTCTAAAAGACAATGTATTTCATTACTTTGTCCTCTAAGGAACTCAAAAGTTACAAAAAATATAATTTAATATTTTCTAATGATTCTAACATTTATTTCCTATATACTTAGTGTAGCCATGAGCATTTGTTAATATTTGAATATCACCAAATCTTGCTATACATTTTAGCCCCTAGTTTTAACTTGATGTTTCTGGTTTATCTTTCTTGAAGCACTTTTCAAATAATTATGAAAAGTAGGATTCTCAGGTAGGATTCTAGACAAAGTTACTAAGTTTCAATTCTCACTCATAATGAATACTCCTCTTCCTTGTCTAGTCAATTCACGATATTTATTTAAAATGATGAAAAATAATTCCAGTGTGTCATTACGGTGTGCAAAGTATATCTATTATAATTTTTGCAGAGTACATCATTATTATCTTGTCCAATTTCATTGTTAGATAGCTACTAAGAGTTGTGATAAGCACAAACTTTGTAAAAATTTTTGGAAAACTTCCCTGTAGAGAAATACTTATGGATTGCTTTCCCTACTTGAGATTAAGTGCTTTCCCTATGTGAGTTAATATAACACATTCACATTGATACTACATGGAATTTACTTATTTTTGAAGGTAAATTTGTATGAGCTAATAAGAAGTCTATTCTACTGGCCTAACTATGGTGAGTGTAGCTCTATGTGTATGCCCTTGATCATCTTTCACCATGACATGTTATCTGAAAAATAAGAGAGACACACACTGACTGCTTATTCACCACACAGTGCTCTGCTATCTCCAGAAACGACTTTGTCCAAATTCCCCAATTTTCTGACCTCATTATATATTACTATCGAGGTTGGAAATATTACACTTTAAAAAAAATTATAAGCCAGATAGTAGGCCTAAAATGGAGTATTGCTCTGCCTTAAAGCATGATAAGTTTGAGTTATTTATACTCAAATGGACGTACCTTCAGGACATACTCACAAGTGAAATAAATAGGTTACAGATCTGTAAATATTGTATCTGTTCTCCGGTATGAGAAACTGGAGATGTTAATGTGTCCTAGAATATGTGAAGGATATTGTGAAATAGAAAATATTTAAAGGGAAATGTGGACGGTGAGTAATGAGGGGTAAAGAAAAATGTGGTGGTAATAAAAAGAGGGAAACAAAGGTTATGTATTTAGAGGGTGGGAGACTGTGGGGTGGGTAGGGGAATGAGGAAAAATGAGAATTAAATCATGTCATATACTGGTAAAAAATTATCAGCTAGAAACTGAAATTTAAAGTCATAAAATGTATCAGCATTTAATATATAAAAATTATATATAGAGATATATAGAGATATATATCTATAGAGAGATTGATATATATATATGTAAAAATGTTTACTTATATTTCTCTCTCTCTCGTTTATATACACATACTCACTGCCCAAACGTATTATTTTGCACTAATCCTTTAAGTCTTAATTTGCTTATATAAGTAGTAGGTTCTGAAACAGAATCTTTGAGTATCCTTCTGAAGATAAATTTGACATTTAAAATATGTTTGGTTTCACTGTGAAGATAAAAAGTTGAACTGGTAATAAAAGTTAAAAAAAAAAACAAACTTATTTGACACAGTAAAACCAAAAAGGACTTTGCTGGACTTAACATCTTTTCAAAGATTACCTAAACAACAAAGTAATGTTCAATCTCAGAGCATGTTTTTCCATAAAAGATGAGTAGAGTTATGAAAAACAGTCAGGAAGCTCCAGTAAAACTTGATGCTCTCTTGCCACAGACCTGACTACATGATTTTAAAAATGTTTTAACAGACCATTTATAATGTACTAAGCAAGTCCCTAAAATTTAATTAATGCATAAATAGAAATATCTGGAAATTTAAAACAGTAGAAGGAATAAGTTTACTGTAACCAAAAGGAAAATAAAATATTTTTAGAGAAAGCCAGAAATGAATGTTATAGCTGGGACCTAACAAGAGCGAGTAACATTTAGGTATCATGCTTTATTTTCTCGGCACAATCTAGGTCTGGGATAACTAGGGCTTCTGAACAGCTAGGCACAAATAGCAAGGTGTGTAGAAATGTTGCTATCAAGATGGTCTATGATCTTTGGTGCTAAGAACTCCCAATAACAAAACAACCTTATGACTTTGGTCAAATAAGATTCAACTTTGCACATCCACCAGGTGGCAGACGTGAAACTCTGATCTGAGGAACTGTATTTCCAAAAGAGACAAGCCACACCGGGGCCAGGATGTCTTGTATGCTCTGAACTCAACTTTCACCATTAAATAAAAACATGATTATATATGTTGCTACTGTTGGAAATTTCACTCCATACAGTCCATCAGATAATACAAGGGAGAAGAAAAATGTTAAAATAAAGCATTTTAATTAGCTTACCTACTAAAAGACATTATTGTAAAATTATTATAATAGAAAATCTCTCAGGCCAGTGATACTAACAAACAAATGATTATAAGAAATTATGTATCAAGGGTTGGTCATCTCATGAGTTAGGTTAAGTATGTTTAATACATTTTCTACATCCATGCTATTATAAATTAAGATTATCTTGTCATGAATGTTTTGTCTGTGACCCAACGTACACCAAAATCTTAAACTTAGATGTTGGACAACATATAATTAGAGAGACAAAAGGAATTTTGAGGATTAGCATTTTCCAGAATCCTGAACTCTTCTGAGACTAGAGAAAACAAAACCTTAGAAATTCACATACATAAATATTGGTCTTATAAGAAGAATGTGAAATGCATTTTAGCTAGAGTCAAAGGTTCAATACATAACAATTAAAAATGTTTAATAGCTTGCTCTCTGGTTGAATATGGTTCCCATGTGGCTCATGTTCAATTCATAAGGGAAAAAGTGTGTTTTTGAAAGATTTACTTTTCAATTATTTTTCTAAATTTCAATATCGCATTCAACATAGCTAGTTAGTATAAATGAGTATTGTACTTAAGATGTATCTGGAATATTTTCCAATTGAAAACCTTTATCATTTAAACCAATCCTATTTTCCATTATGTTTGCCTTTATTTAAATACATTTAAATTAGTCAATTCATATGAAGAAGAATCTGAAGTGCACTTCTTCCCTGATTGGTGTCAGTTACCCCAAATTCTGAGGAAACAAAATGGGATAACCGTAAGGAACTGCCAGTCTAGAGATTCTGCCTTTGCCGTGGTGGAGCAGAGATTTCATAGGACTAAGGTGGCTTGAAACTCACTAAAACATGCATGGACTATAAAATCACGAGCTTTCCTATGTGCAACACAAACTGCTTCTAGTTTTCCTTTATAGTGTGGTATGATTCATAATCATACTTGGAAGAGTGGTTGCCAAATAGCAGAACTGCTTATGTGATGCAGCATAATGAGGGTGTTAAATGAAAAATCTAGTTGGGGAAAATAATTGATTCGGGTGAATTATAATACCTAACTGGCCTTATGCCTCAGCACATCTATACTTACTACATCTTCTCTTGTTCCTGGTTTCACTTGGAGTTAACTGAGAGAACTTCATACAAATCCTTCCTCTGTAGAGAACTTCTCCTTAAAAGAATACACAGTGAAAGGCAGAATAGAAGAGCAAATACATGTAGAAGGCCATGCACATTGAAAATAAGTGTCATACATAACAGGGTATGGACTTGATATCTGCATTTTAATTCCATAAGAATCATATACTTATTTCTTTATTACATAGTTCTGTGTAAGACATCTTTATTTATCAGTATTTGAGCCTGGATAGTCCTAGTTCATGAATAATCCAAAACCAAGTACCAGGAAAAGTTTGTTTATGCTGTTTATTAACATTACTATGTTTATGATTTTTAAACTGAAAATAATTGAATGTGATTGGCAAGGAAAGCAATATAATTGAAATTTTAATTAATTTGATCAACATGCATATTAAATATTTGAATATACCGAAAAGAAAAATTTAAGAGAATATAATAAAATCACCCACTGATAGAGCTGTATTTTTTTGCTACATATAATTGGTAATACTAAATTCTATGTATATCAGCCTAAGTGATATTAAATTTCAATTCAAAGTATTTTAGGTGTCTTTGTATTGGTATGGCAATCTTTTTGTCTATAGAAAGTAAAAATTTTCGGGGACCATCTGGGCAATTAAATCATTTTAAACTGACACTACATTGCTTGCCCAAAGGGGACAGGAAGAAAATACTTGGTTTGAATGAAATGCCAAAGAACACTTAATATTTAATTTAAATCTATACAAGTGGACTCTTGAAAATGAACCTGAACCTATAATAGAAGATGAAAGCAGACTCAGGAGAGTTGATCAGAAAAGCTCTCAACAAAGAATTATTTGATGCAAGAAATATTTGAAAATCATGCTTTTCTTCTTGTAAGTAGCTGTGGTAATATTTGTTTATATTTCAGCAAAGTTTATTTAGCAGTGATGCTGTGGTATTTTTAAATAGAAGATCAATATGATCAGCTATGAGATTCATGCAGAAGTGCTTTCACCAAATGATCTGTACCTTACTTGAAAGATAATCAAGATACCTTGCGTCAGAATGCCAACTGGGATACATGATTATACGTAGTAATATTTCTCAATATTTATTTTAAAATAATAAAGTCATTCTGGGGCAATAAGACTCACTAGAAATCAGAAAACCATCAGATTCTTTAGATTTTTCAATAGCAGGTGAATCTTCTATCAGAGGAAAATCGAAGTGTCAAGAAAATTCTTTGTTAAGCTTCAGCTCAAACTAGATCCTAGCTCACCCTCTCGTTAGCAGAGGATGGGGTGTGGAGAGAGAGGACCACGATTTCGTGCTCAAAATGGGACACTCTCAGAAAGTGCTTCATCCTTATTTACCTGCAAATCCAAAATTTTCTCAGGTTCTGGCCCTTGGAGGCAGCCCTTCGGTCTCCTTTGAAAGAACTGGGCTTTCCTCGGAGTGGTGGCTCCGCCTCTGTTTTGGGGGCGCCCCCCGGGGGACTGCAGCTGCAGGACAGCACCGTGTCACCTGACAGCGAGGTTGCTCAAGCCCTGGCATGGCGGACAAGTTCTCCCTGTGCTCGGCACAACTGGAAATATGCGCGGGCTCATTTGAGCTGGGAAACTCCACTCAGTGAGAGACACAACATGAAAAAGGAAGGATGGCTAATTTTGTTGTCTCTTTGTTCATAAAGAGTTCTGAGACACAGCAGTCCTGTGTGTTCTCGCCACACATTTCCTCTTTGTCCAAGAAAACTGGTCAAGTTTTCCTCTGAAGCTGAGCAGACGGATGACACAAAATCTTTTAGTTTTTTCCCTCATACCTATTATTTTTATATGGAGCCCTAAAAAGTCATTAGCATATACATTTTGTTTCTGCCTCTTTTTTTTTGTTTTAATGCTACCTGGGCTAAGACAGGAACTAGAACCTGAATATTAGTTTAACTCTTATTTTTAAAGATTACATTCAATTTAACAAGTGTTGTCCTCAATGTCTCAGATTATGTGCAAATGGAGACACCTGGAGGATGCACTAATAAGTGAAATAAATAGATCACAGGTAGACAAATACAAAAATCTCTTTGATATGAGCACCTGTAGATGCAAATGAGCTCTAGAAAGTGTGACAGTTTTTGTAGAATAGGAGATTTCCATAGGAAATTTGGTGTGGGGATGTAATGAGGGGAAAGAATAAATATGATTCGGAAAGAAAATAAAAGAGCACGTATATAGGGGGTGGGGAGGTGTGGGTGGGTAGGAATATGGGTCAAAATGAGAATTGACTTTTGTCATATACTGGTACAGATTCCCCGATGTTATATGTGATGTGAGATGTACATAAATTGTACCAATAAAAAATTCAATTTTAAAAAAAAAGCTATGAGCATATACATCACCTACACTGAGATTTTATGGAGATCATAAGTACCCTTAAAGAAATAGATAAGGGTATAACTCTACCTGGATTTGGGTTATATTCAAAGTGTATTACAGTCAGGGTGCCATGGGAGAGACCAGTTGCAACAGATGTTATCCTTTTAGTTGGTTGCTGGATTATCAGACATGCCGAGGCAGCCAGGGGCAAAAGTGCTCTCAGAAAAGGTAATGTCCGCATTACTTTTCCATCGATGTAGAAGTACCACCATACACAGCATCTGGTACAGTGGCTCTGGCATATAGCAGTTGGATTTCAGCTCTTTCCACAAAATACTGCAAATCCCAAGAAGGTGTGATCACAGTGACAATCCCGTGATTGAGATTTTCATTAGTGTGGCACAAAGTCACAGTGTTATATTATTGTCTCTGCCCACACCTGGTTAGAGCACACTTTTTTTTTAAATTGAATTCTTTATTGGTACAATTTATATACATCTCACAATCACATATAACATTGGGGAATTTGTACCAGTATATGACACAAGTTAGTTCTCATTTTTACCCATATCCCTCCCCAACTCCCCTCCCCACCAACTTTATACATACTCTTATTTTCTTTCTGAATCATATTTATTCCTTCCCCTCATTACATTCTCACACCAAATTTCCTATGGAAATTTCCCACTCTATAAAAGCTGTCATACTTTCTAGAGCACACTTTTATTAAAGTTTACATTTTTTAGTAGCAGCAGGAAGTCAGGATTAAAAGTTAAATTTAACTAACTGTATACACACATAGGTATGTATATAGTATATATATCACTATATAAATGTACATATAACCAGATAGATGGATAGATGAGGGTGTGTGTATGTGTGTGTGCATCTGCATGGACTGAAGCTGAGAAAATATTCAATGAGAGATGTGGATTTTAAGTATTCATTGGAAATTATGTTAAGGGTGCAGCTATATTATTATTTTTTTTTTTGGAGACAGGGTCTCACTTTGTAGTTCAGGCTGGCCCTGAGCTCACTATGTAGCCCAGGCAAGCCTGGAACTCAGCAATCCACCTGCCTCTGCCTCCAGAGTGCTGGGATGACAGGCATGAGCCACCACGCCCGGCACTGTGGTATGTGGTACTGATTGCTGGTGGGTGTGAGTCAACACGCCCAGCATTGTATGTGGTTACTGGATTCGAACTCGGGGCTTTGTGCTTGCTAGGCAGGTGCTGAAACCACTGAGCTAAATCTCCAGCCCTATGCAGCTATATTATTGATGGAATTTTATTTCACTAAGATGGCACTTTAATTACCAGATTATGAGAGAAAAAAAATATATATATGTATAAACTGAAAATACTAAGTGTCTATAAATGCACAAGAAACCTCTGCACTTTATATATTTAGTTTTGGAATATTTTTGTCCTCTTTTTTGGTAAAAATCTCTACCCATTCTTTCTGAAAAATTAATTTTTTAGGAAAATAGCAGACTTCACAGCAAGGTTGGTATGTAAATTACAAAGATTTTAAGGAATTTTTATGTACAATGTAATTTATAAGACTCTGGGAATTTTGTCTTCATATTATATAATAAGTCTATAATTCTCCATTGTCTATATTATAGTCAGCTGGGGACAGTTCATGTTATAGCGTTCCCCCAATTATTTTTCTCTTCCCTGAACACATGTTCAGTTTTAATTGGAAATTCTTTACTCTCCAAATACATGAATAATCGTCTATTTTTCAAAATGTTCTTCAGTTAATCTGTGTATAATGTTCAGGTAACTTTTGGACACAGTTAAGTTTTTCCCTGGAGATTCATTAATTCTTTAATTTTAGGAAATTATTGACATCAAAACAATTTGGGAAGTCTAAACAATAAGATGGGCTAAATCTCAACAATCTGTCACAATTTCTTGTAAAATATGCTTAAATTGATCTGACAAAAATCATAATATGAAGAAAATTACTTCCTTAACTATATTCCCTATGGTACTGTACAATGAGAAAGACACACATTCTTACCACATCCCCTACTCAACAACAGAAGCAACGGGGCTCATGAACCTGGTTATGGTTAATACCTAACTGTCCCCAAAGTCTCATGCATGCCTAAGTCTGACTTTGGGGAGCGACTAGATTATGGGGTGACTAGCCCACTGAGGAGTTTATAGCTAATGAGACGTTGACAGGTGAAGCCTGGCTGGAGGAGATGAGTCCCGGGGCACATGGTCCAGAAGGACACAACCCTCCTCCTTCCTTGGTCTCTCTCTGCTTCCTACCGACATACTTTGAAAGTGCTTCTTCTCTGCAGTGCTGTCTGCCTGCCATCCTGCTTTGGAGCCAGCTGACTATGGACTGATATTTCTATGAACTGTGAGCCAAAACGAACCTTTCCTCTTTTAAGTGATGGGCATCTAATACAGTGTCTTGGAGACAAGAGAGTGGCAAAGACAGAGCATCTCTTTGGTCTGAAGCAAATGCTATGGGAAAGAGAACTCAATTTTTCCATCTCTGAACCAAATTATGTAAAAATGTTTACTGAACTGAAATGCCTATTTAGCAATTTGTAAATGGCTAGATTTTCACATGAACAATATTATAAGGTCAGGTTAATTCCAGTTGTTCAATAAGCTGTTCAGGGGATTTTGTTCTTGAGACACAAGTATATGATTCTGATAAAGGGTATATAACAGAAAAAAAAACTAGCAACCTTTGAAAGTTGAGAAACAGAATTGAGAAAGAGATGAAAGTAAATTTCAACCAGAGACAAAGAAGAATTAGATAATACAGAACTAAAGAGACACATGCTGAGTATAAGGAAAGTAAATGATTAGAACTGAATTTTTTAAACCCTTTATTAGTTTGTAAGATTCAATCTTTTTATTTTGAAAGCAAAGACATTTCCAGAGAAAATATATCCTGATAAATTCCAGACAGCAAAAAGTGACACTCAAACATTAAATTTAAAAATGAAGCCTTGTCTTATTCCTGATCTTAGTATGAAAAGCTTCCATGTCAATTCTAGCCATAACCTGTATGCAAAATGCACTAATAAAATCAGGTTTTAAAAATGAAGCCTTAACCAAAGTCAGAATTCATAGCTTCACAATCCACTGACTTTGTGCATTTTAGTGTGATATAATTACAGAACTACAATCAAAAGTGGAACTTATCCTTTCTTCACAAATGTCCCATCACTTAAAATTCCCATTGTTGTGGACCTCTCATTCCTTCATGTTCAGTTAAAAACATAGATGTCTTCCACAATCATTGCATTCCTTGTATTTCCAATCAGCCACCGATTATAAAATGACTAGTAGAGTATATATTAATCTCCTGTCTCCTTTTCCTTCTGCCCCTGAAAGAATTCTCGTTGAATCATTACAAGAGCTTTTTAAGTGGTCTCATTATTTGGCACATGGAGTATGAGGGGCTTAAGTCAGTATTTGCATGTGGTCACTTGGCATTTACAGGTATTACTGAAAAATAAGGGCTAGTGTTACAGGTTGAGTAATTATTAGCACAAAAGTAACATTAAATAATAGAAATAGGGGACACTGGAAGCAAATAGTATTGTTTTCAGAGGAAAGATAAGAATGGGTGAAGAGAATAAGAAGTAATCTCTTTTGGAGTCTGCTGCTGCTGATTTTCTAAAATTTGGAATGAAGATATGAAATATTTTTCATTAGACCATCTATTAAGTTAGAAAACTAGTTAGTGTATATGCAATGTACCTGTATCACAATAAAACAAATTTTAAAAAATGAAAGAAAACAGTTAAACTAAATAATTTCAAAAAAGAAATACTGAGAGTTGAAGAAGTTCCTTGGAATAAAATACAAAATTCACAATATTTGGTGATTAACCAGCCATAATAATATAGGCAATACTATGGATGAAATGTAAAATTAGTTCAGTTAAACAATTCTTATTTAGTACCGAGTTTTGAAAGTTTTAGGAAGCATAAAGTGGTCCAAAAATATATATTTTTAAACTCCACAGGATTGTGAATAATACCTATTATCCATGCTTAACACGAGACTTTATTAAAACCTGTGCTGTATAAATGATAATGACAGCCTTATATTAGAGGTTCCCCTGATCTGTCATCACTTGTGATCTCAAGATAGTTGTACAGAAATGTTCTTGATTAAATGTCTAAGTGACACAGGCGTCAATGATTTAATCTCAATCTGTTCACCATTAGTCTTCTTTGTGCATGTCCAAGGTGAGACCACTTCTCTCTCTGTGACCTTATTTTTCAGCCCTCACTGTACAACTGAATCAATGGGAGAGCTTTAAAAAAATTATCATAGCCTCAGTTTCTTCCCTGACACTTTCCTTCAATTAATTTACACTGAGGATGGGCACTATTATTATCTTTCTTTCCTAAGGGAGCAAAGTTGAGAAGCAGGATTTTCCAGGGAATAGAAGAAAGCCCAGTAGAGTAAATATAGGTAGTGGTTAGTGGCAGAGGACCAGGCTACATTAAAATAGAAAGAAATGTTTGTTCACACATGAATCTTAGTTTTTTCTTTTTTTTGATCTGTGCTTAGATAGGAAACAGACTGAATCTAAGCCCTGGTAGCTAGAGAAGGAAGCATTGCTTTTGTGTTGTTCAGGTTTGGGAATTTTGGCGAATTCTTGGATGTTCATAGAACACCTTGCTCTTCCCCAAAGGTTTCGTAACTCGTAACCCAGCACTGAAGACTCAGGACTCAGCCCTGTACAAATCCCTCCTGTCCGTGGCTTTGTTCTTCTGATGGTTCAGCTAGGCCTGATCACAGGTTTAAGAACACACGATCTTAAACCTGGCAATTAGAGTGTGTGAGTCGGTTTGTCTTGAGTGCTGTGAAAGATGGGAGAGGTTCTCCTTTACATAGCTGAAGGACTCTCTTTAACCCTCAGATTTGACTCTCTTCAGGAGTTTGTGGCTCCTATAAATTAAAAGATAAATTGTGAATGCCATTTATCTGTGTGACCACTACTGGGAGTTTTTATATGAGTAATTGCAAGGTAATTAGGTGTTTATTCTGGATGCTATCTGCATGCTCCTTTTCTGCCCATCAAATGTTCAGACCGGGCTATGAACATGAAAGGCTTCATTTATGTGGCACTGAAGATTAGTCATGTCCAAAGTATCTATCCTCTTAAAAATTACAATTAGCAAAGGGCAACTGGCTCTTAAAGTAAAATAATATTAAACACGGCATCACTAACAGTACAGAATTTTAGGTCTTCACTGAAGAATTTTAGAAGGGAGAGTCATCTTTCAGGTAATCACAAAAATGCTGTGACAAAGAGGAAAGAGTTTTTTAAAGCTTTGTGTAATGTGAACGTATTTCAGAAAACCCCTGAAGACCACTGGTGAGAGAGTACAGGATCCAGGGAGTCAGCTGGTATAACTAAGGCAGTGAAAGCTCCCTAAGGACAAGGAGGGGATGTTTGGAACGTCAGCACGGCCGTCAGCTAGTACATTTAGCCTGGTATACACTAGTTCACATTATTTAACACTGATTTAAAAATAACTCTCATGACAGTATTGTTCCCAGTTATGGAAGAATAGAAACCATCAGAACATCCTTCATGGCATAAAGTTAAATCATTTTGCATTATAAACAAAGAAAGGTATATGTATCTTAAATTCATTAATGCACTAATTGAAAATGACTTCATTTTTTTTTTTTACTCTGTATATGAGAGTACTTAAACATGTACACTGAGTATATATCATTTGGTCATCTTTAAAAACCACCTATGAGAAAAAGCATTTGGGGTGTATATGTGTGTGTGTGCAGTTTTAAAAATCACAGTTTGAGGGTAAAGAACAATGGCCAGAGTATAATTATAATTTGGAAGTTTTGCTTCTTTTCAGGCTCTATTTATCACACCTGAAGTAGGGCTAATTCACAAGGTATTTGTCTCAATGACCCATAATGGTTAAGGAAAAGTTTACAATAACTCAAAGTATACATTATATAAAACTGTAATATCTTTAAATTTAATACATTTTTACATGACAGATAAATTTGCCATTTGTGATTTATTTTCCATTTATTTTAATGCATGGGTTTGTGATAGTATATTTTAACAACCTATATTTTAATAAATGTTGCATTTTAATCTTTTAAATGTACATTTTAGTAACTTAAGAGCCACTGACCATTTTAAATTCATTATTTTTTGAAAGGAAGAAACCATTGCTATTGATAGATAGTAATGTTTCAATGAAGAAGGCTTTATTGCATTATCCAGCCAAATATTTTGGTTCATTATCAAACATAGACATGAGTGACAATATTTAGCAATATTTTTTTTTACTTAACAGGCAAAATGTGACTTTTAACTACAAGCTACTGCATGAAGTTTTGTTTATTTTTTGTATGTTGACTCAAACCCTTGGTATACACACCCGGGGGTCCCATTTGAACTCTTGCTTGGGGAACCCTGCTCAGACCTCACCGTGACCATTCATCCCTGCACACTGGAAGATCATTGAAGAAGGAAAAACATATTTTTAATGATGAATAATTAGGAACAGTGCTGAAGAAAAGAGTTGAGATGTATAAAGCAAGAATATTATGGACAGCAATTTAGGACAGTCATGGGAGAGGCGGAAATGACCTCACACAGGATCATGATCCCCACCTATCTGACTACATACTTGAGCACATGGCATGTTTTCTATTCATGTGAAAACAGAGAACAAAATCATTCAACACTCGCGTTTTGGTGCCATAGTGTGTCAGTCTCGGCTCAGAAATGGGGAAGATAGAATGTTTTCTGTTCTCAAGTGACCTCATCTATAAAAGAATTGCACACAATAGAAAGAGGAAAATAAGTGATAACAAAGAGAACCGATCTGATTGGTATGAAGGTGGAAAAAAAACACAAAGAACACACTATCCAAGCAACTATGGACAGATTTAATAACAATCTAAGAAATTCAGTTGATTTTATAACCCCAATAATAATGGTCAAAGTCGTGTGGATGTGTACAATTTACTAAATGTGATGGCAGCTAAAGTTGCCCTCTTGTACATGAGCAGGCAAAGTGATCTATTTTGTTTTGACTGTTATCCCCACCATGGGAATATCATGAAATTAAAGTCTCTCAATTATGAAGTTACCTCCAAGGAAAATCTGTATAAATAAACTAATAAAATCCTCTATCACATCATGAAGAAAATTATACAAACAGTGAACTGTGAATACGCTGTAGCATCCACACCTATTTACTGATTTATTTTAGTTTTCTACAGAGCAAGAGACTCATGTCTCACATTAATTTGCAGAAAAACAGCACTTCACAGAGAAGAGATGACTGAGGAAATTTCAGCATGTCTACTTCTGAAAGTGCCTGTAAAGGGCTGCATGATGAGGGGAGGCATTTGTCACTGAAATAAACACAAGATGTAATTTGATGACTCAGTGGCAATAATTGGACCAATGAATTCCCTGTGTGTGTGTGTGTGTGTGTGTGTGTGCATGTGTGAAAGCAAAGATGACACAGCACTACCACCTTCACTGTGGCCGGCAAACTCAAAATGGCCTCAGACACATCTGTGCACATATTTGACACGTATCCTGCTTCAGTCATCCTGTTCAGATCCCACAGTGGGGCATGTCACTGCACAGTGACAGATCACCTGAGGAAGAGAGAAGGCTTTCTAAAGCTGAATTACACTAATGCTACTGAAGGATTTGAGGTCATTTCCAAGTTAGTATCAAAAGGGGCAACAGTTTAGCACAGACACAGGAGAGCTAGAAGCCATGGCAGCTCTACTCTTTGATGATCAACCTCACATCCAAGTGTACATTTAAGCACACAGAATGTTTCCAATCCACATTGTGAAGTACAGGGAGTGAAACCATCCAACAAACATATATGTGGCACCTGCAGTGTCCCAGTCTTTTTGCTGAGCAATGAAAAAAGTTGAAATATCTCTCAGTTCCAAGTCCAGGGGGGATGGAATCTTTGGAGCCACCACATCCAGGCTGCAGCCTCCAGGCAGATAAGCTACTGCTATCTGTTATAAGCTACTGCTATATTGTTAAAGAGATTCTGAGTGTGTAAATGTCCTCCCTATATTTAGGTTTCATCATTCTGTGAAAGTTACTGAAAATTTTCTTTTCTGTAAGGACTTGTCTCTCTTGGGACATCTCATAGAGAATAGTGAGGATCATTGTTAACTCACTTTTTCTCATAACTTTTCATTTTGTTCTCTCTACAGCAGAAGTGCAATGTTGAATAAAATATTTAAATATTTTAAAATACTTTCATGCATCCAGTCTTACATGTTGGAAAGGATTAAATGCACATAACTCATCACTTGGGAGCCAGCTGTGCACAAATCAGGCTCAGCACTTTATCTGGTCTCCCAGCTATTTCCAGCTGTCCCGGGTGCACAAGCGGACTCACTTTGTAATCTGCTCTCCTACCAAGATACCTCCCATCACTAGATATAAAGCAATAGTCATAAGGACAACAGTGAAAATATAAGAAGAAAAAAGAGAAACATACAAACTTAAATCATTCATGTAAACTGGAATGTTCAGACATACAGACAAAGAGCTAGTAATGCTGGGATGTGTCCTAAATTAAATTGTATCAACAAGATTTTAATTTAATCGAACTTTTAAGGACAGTTTGCTCACTTTCCTACGAGACACTGATGCCTACTAAAAACCGGTGGGTCAAATCTACTACTTTCCTCCAACAATGGATTTTTTTTTTTTTTTTAGTTTTTAGGATCAAGTCTAGGATGCTTATTCTATCTCATCACCTTTGAAATACATATACTAACATGTCAATAGGACTGACCTCACAGAATTCAAAGGGTTTCTAATTTAACAAAAGTGAAAGTAAAGCGTAGTCAATACACTTTGAAAAGATTTCCAGTTGGAACTGCATGATACACCACAGATGATAAATGAACACAGTAGGAAAGTCTATAAAACACTCCACTCCATGCTTCAAAAGTTAAGTCTTATTCTGTAGTAATGTTTACCTAAAGAGTCCACGTTCCCATTTTCACGAAGTTTTGGGATCCAGTAAGGTCACAGATGATATTAGGTTCACTTCACACAGTTTCTAAATACCTTTCATGTACATGATATGTATCTTTTATCTTTGAACAAAAACTGCAATATTGACACTTATTTCTCAAACCTATATAAATACAAAGAGATACCAGGAGGTAGCCAAAGCCAGAGAATAACCACAGCACCTATTTTAGAAAGTGGTTAATAATAATACTATATCTTAAAAATCTATATGACTGGATACTGAAATTATTTTACTTTTAAAGACATAGAAAGAAAAATTAAAAAAAAAAACTTTAGAGACTCTGGTTTCAAAGTTTATCATACTCTGAGTGTGAATTCCCTTTCTCCACAGATGGCGATGTTTTGGGTTAAACCTTGAAAGTACTTTATTAGATACTACACTTGATCTTAGCCAAAAGGCCGAGCAGCGATAAAAGTGCTTTATTACAATCAGTGGCCTACATTGTACAGTAAGCAAATGAGGCAGTGTGGAAGGCTTTGGGAGAAAAAAAAATTTACATACTTGGAAGAGAACATAGCAAAGCCAGATCTGATATGCAGTAGTGGGCATGAGCACCGCATTCTGGCGTTGCACACATTACGCACGGTACCCAGAAGGGAAAGGCCATGCCACTTGCAACAGGAATGGACAGTCACTGTGTCAAGCAGTTACTCACTCCAAGCATGCTTCACACTCTTGGTGTTTAGAAAAGTCCTGTTAACTGAAGTTCACTACTGAGAATGAACCAAATAAGCAAGTTTCAAACAAACCCTTCCTCTTCCTGTTACACCAAGGAACAGACAACTGACAGTCCATAAAGACTTGTTCCCTCTAAGGGCTCCTTGGAAGAGCCCCGCCTTTGGAGGACATGACATCTGTCTTATCGTTTTGTGCAGAGCAAGCAATGTTTTGTTGTTATTGTTGAATTTCTGTACTGGGTGGTAGACACGAGGCTAGATGCTCAGGAGGCAAAGTCGTTCAGAGTGGAGCGGGTGAGCTGGAAGCAAGTGTCTGAGCGAATCAATATGTCTGATTAAGTCGTATCATTATTTCTTGTTTGCAGTATCTGTTATTTGAGCTGTGGATTAATATTTGAGTTGAATGTCAGTAATAATCTACAGGTAAAAGGACAGTCAGGGAATTACAAATATAGAGAAGACAATGGAAAAAACAGAGAGCTCAAAAATGAAATGCCTTGTGCTAGGGACCACGGTACTTAATCACACTATAAGAAAAGAAATATTTATATAGTTCTTACCATGTACCAGGCACCACTTAAAGTACCTTATAAATTTCAAATCATTTAATTCTTTAACAGTTCTACAAATAGAACTTTTTCATCTTTGCTTATGTCTGGAATGCTTGAGTAAAGACAAGCTAATTTATTTATGTGTCCATACAAATATCAGCTGTGTAGGCACAATTTCAAGGTAGGCAGTAGAACTCCAAAATCTCATCTTTGTAGTGTAATTTACTTGTTTTTCAAGTGTTTCTGTAAGTTATAAATGTAGCTACAGCAAGAGTCATATTATATCTTTGTTATAGTCCTCACGTAGTAAAACAAAAAATATTCCACACATGTGCTTCATGGTAGAGAAAAAGGAAAAGAATAAGTAAAAGATTTTTTTAAAGTGATCTTCATTAATTTTCTCAGTTATAATACCAGGACTGACCAAGTATCTCCTAAGTATCCAACTTGCATGTCTCTGTATACAGCTACCATTACATTGTGCTTCTGTCCCTTTTTTCTAATGTATTTTACAGAATTAAAGTCATACATAACTGATATGGTGAATCTCAATAGATCATCACTCTTACTTCACTTCCACATACAGTGGTGTCTCAGTTTATAAACTTACTGTGTTTTACCCTTTTGGTGTAAGTGCTGTGTTTGTGTTAGCATGAGATGATGGCGGTTGTGCTTGCATCCAGTGTATGGAGTCTGTGAATGGAAGTAAAATCCTGCTGAACACTTCCATTTGCAAAACAAATTGCTGCCAAACAGAAGTGTTTGTGAACCGAGGTATTACTGTACATCCTTATGAGAAAACTTCTTGATCAACTGTCTTTGCCATAATCTCTACCCGCAGATCAAAACAACTTCTAAATAATAAATATATTTATTCCCTTTGCTATATCCTAAATGTGCTAATATATTCTGCACTTTTTGCTGCCTTGTGCCACAGTTAGTAAATGCATTTCCATTCTTCCTATCACAAAATTTACAGATTATTTTGAAAATTCAGATTCAGATTCCCTTTATCATTTTATTCTTTTTATTTAATTGGTGGGTTTTCGAGGGGGAATAAAAAGGCCAGAAACGATAATGTGGACTTTACAGACTACCTTGGTAGAATCAAACCCTGTCATTTACCTCTTGTTAATTCTGTGACTCTAGGCAAATTATGTTTGATTTGTCCAAGCCTTGGGTTTCCTCACCTATCAAATGAGACGTATGCCACCTAATTCATTTTGTTGGAAAAATCAATGAGTCAATATAGGAAAGGAGCTTGGAACTATGTTTGGCAAACACTAAGCCCTGTTTAAATGTGAACCATTAAATATTCACTTTGAAGTATATCTGTATTTGTTTCTTCTTTAATTCAATAAATATATCGTAGAGGTCTGCCATGCTCCTGGCAATGAGAATTCAGCAGTAGAGGCGGAGGTCATTTTCTGTAACCTACAGACATTTGCCTTCTATTGGGAAGACGAAGCCTTGAAACAGATAAGCTGAGGGACATGAAGTATGTCAGGTATTCCTAAATGCTACAGAGATAAATCAGCCCTTGAAATGCAGGGAACAAGGATGGTCATTTAATGTAGACAGAAGTAGCAAGTTGAAGGAAACTAGGAAGAGAGAAAAAGAACTTCAAGAGGAAGGTTATTTCTCTGTGTAATGCACATATCAGATTACGCTCAAAACAGGCTTCAGAGCCAATCGTTTTAGGGAAAATGGAGACAAAATAAACTGAAATTAACAATATAAGCTAAGGAATCTGCCTAGACCACTGGTGGCCCAGTTGCTACTATACTGTGGGAGAGAAGTTCCTGTCATAGAAAAACTGCAAGTCTCAAAAGATAAATGTAAAAGGGAATAAATATCAATCCACAGCTCTGTTTGGGAACAGAGGGAATTGTATTTACACAGGAATTTTCTGTGAATGCAAAACACCCCCCAATAAATATTCTTCAATGGACTGATGATGGGATTGTATCTGTAAAATTTTAGCGAAATTATTTATTTTAACTTGTGCACAAAATTTGCATATGGGTATGGGGTAGCATATGATGCTTGGATACATAAATATATGTACTATGTTGAAGAAAGAGAAGTCATATTTATCCCCTCAAATACTTTTCTTTTTTTTCAGTGAAAACATTCAAAATTCTTTCCTTAGGCTTTTTTATGAATATGCACTATCTTCTTATTATATGTAGTCATTCTGTTACATAATCGCATCTCAGAACTTTTCATCTATATCTAACTATAACTTGGTTTTCATTGATTAATCTCTCCTCAGCCCTCCTGTCCACTGCCCCTCCCAGCCTCTGGTCACCACAGTTTTTCTTGACACTTCTATGAGGTCAAGTATTTAAATTCCACATAGGAGTTGAAATGAGGTGTGGTGATTTTTATCCCTCCCTCCCCTCCCCACTCCTCCCCTCCTCCTCCTTTCCCCCTTCTCTCCATTCTCCTTCCTCTCCTCTCCTCTCCTCTCCTCTCCTCTCCTCTCCTTTCCTGTCCTTTCCTTTCCCTGTGTCTGTCTATCTGTCTGTCTCTCATATATGACAAGATACTTTGTAAACGTTGCTATCCAAGACCTGGACAGTTTCACTCTCAGATTTCCCCTTCATTCTTCCCTTTCCATTGCTATCTCTTAGGTTCTGAGCTGTCCAGCCTGAAATTTTGGAGCCCTAGCATTAGTTGCTTTCCTGTGGGTTTTGCATGGGGGTTACTGCCAGGGTACTGGAAGGTGGGAAAGGCAAGAAACAACAGGGACGGTGAGGCTTGAACTCAGGCCCTTGTGCTTCCAAGGCAGGTGCAGTATCACTTGAGCTAAACTCCAACCTCCCCAGCTTTGGCCATTTCAGGAAGTACCCCAGACAGCCTGCAGTGCCCCTTTCATGCAGAACAGAGTACCATGATTCTAGAGCTGACTAGGTGGTGTTAACCTCTGATTTTATTGGCTAGGATGCATTGTGGTCTCTGGTGTCCCTAGTCCCTTGATTGGCCTTCCTGTTCTCTGTTTGGCTCATTAGCAATTCAACTGGTCATGGAACCCACTGTCTACATTACCTCTATTTGCCTGAACAGAAAGATAGCATTCTTTTTTAAATTAAATTATTTATTGGTACATATTTAGCATTCTTAGTTATATCTTTGTCATTGATATATCATTTACTTTTTCATTTTTACTGAACTTGTCCATCTGAGATATATGTGTGTGTGTATATGTATATACATATACATATATATAATTTGATTTTAAAATGACTATAAATATTTTTTATAAAATTTAAATTCTCCAGATCCTATTAAAAATGGCACAAATTAGTTTCACTGGTAAATTATCTCCTAGATCTAAAAGCTGAACATGAAAATGCATAAATATTCAGAGAATTGTGCCAGATGAGTTTGAAATATAGTCCTAATACTTATGTATTAATTTTTTTCAGACTTCACAGTACTTAGAATAATTAACCAGTATTTCAAACAGCAGAAACAAAAGTATGCTTTGAATACCAGGGGATTCCACGTGAAGATGGAAAAGGTCACTAAAATCTTGTCAGGTCACAATTTTGAGAGATCTATTATACAAATTTTAGTAATAATTATTTCTATGCTTTTATCTTGGCAAAAAACAAACAGTAATTAAAATTTCACCCTCAGACAGTGAATAACTGTCTGGCTGATTTCTTATATACTACAGGTAAAAATGACTTTATTGGCTCCCATGGTCACTCATTTTAAGAGGTGAAGTTGTAAGAAGGAAATCTAAATTAAAAGGTGCTACCAGCAAAACACAAACCCAAGCTTCCCTGTGAAGTTATTTTCCCATTGCTTTGTACTCCTGTTCGTTATTTTAAAGGTTGGCGCATACATTTCCAGTGGATATAGACCTACGGCATTTTTTCCCAAAATACATGTCACAGAGGAGCACTTTTGCCTAAAGAAATTTATGAACTCTCTCAGCTCCTAGAAATGAAAGAAAACAACAGGCTAAGAAAGCTGTCATCGCGGCACATGGCAGATGGGGGCCTCCCGACACACCCCTGCAGAATGCTTTACGACGCTTTACGACACCCTCGGGAGCTGAGCGGCCGCACCACTGTGAAGTGTGGAGCATCAACTCCTTTTATCATCTAAAGACTAATCCACTTAGAGAAGAAGCAGGACACTGTACAAAACACAACAATAACACTGAAAAACTGACCTAGACTCTTCTTCTTCCTTCCTTCAGATATTTCTTAATATTTATCTCCCTAGAGGTGATTGATAATGTACCTGATAGGTCTTTCATTAGATTAGTATGTATTTCACAGTCATCATACAACACTGCGGGTCACTAGCCTATCCTTGTTTAATGAAGCACTGAAGGTGCTACAGATAGATAGATAGATAGATAGATAGATAGATAGATAGATAGATAGATAGATAGAGATAGAGATATATAGATATATATATGAACAATAGAACAAAAATCTTTGGTTCAGTGATACATGTGGGAGTTCTTTTCTGTTGCTATAATTGAATATCATATATATTTGGTCATTTTTAAATAAAACAAGTATGTGGAGCTAGGGCTCCAGAAGTCAACCACAAGGCACCACTGTCTGGCTGGCATCCAGAGGCAGGCTTCTCAACAGGCAGTGACACAGAAGGAAGTACCATACGGTAAGCCAGGGCAGGCCAGCCACACACGCTCCTTTCTTTACAAAGCCACTTCCACCACAAGCCATTCACACACTAACCAGTGAACACACTCATCAGCTTCTCAGGGCAGAGCCCTCATGGCCCCATCACCGGCTCTGACCTCTAAGCACCTTACAATAACACTTTCAGCATGAGCTCCGACTGGGGACATGCAAACCACAGCGACACTGTGACAATTTCACTGTATGTTAAATTTTAAAAATTAAAATTTCAAAATGGCTATGCAACTAGGCTCTCATTTTAAATTAATAAAAGAATAGGAAATTACAGTGTAAACAATGTTTCCTGTTCAGTTCTTCACTAATTAGAAACACTTTAAATGCACAATCTAGTACAATTAGTATAACTCTTGTTATGAATCCAGAGATTCATTCATTCATTCATATCTTCATTCATTTAGCTCATCTTTAGAACTTTAGGCAAGTCTATAAGGTTTAGAATATATGACAGTAGAGCTGATATGTCTGAAGTGGAAGAAGCTTAACATAGGCTCGTGGTTTAGATGTGTAATGTTCATCCAAAGCTGCTTGTGCTCAGAGGTGGTACGTTCTGGAAGTTGACTCGATCATGAGAGTGGTGTGTTCTCCATGGACTCATGTAGTTCAGAGCCGTTGGGAGGTGGGGCAATACCTGAACAAGTGGTTTGCTGGAGTCATGACCAGGAAGGATGTACCTTCTCCCCAGCTCCCCTCTCTTCTCTCTGCTTCCTGAGCAACAGGACAAGAGCACTTTGCCTCTACCATCTCCCTCTGTAGTGGAGGTGAAAGACCATAGACATAACCATGAGTCAGAGCAAACCTTTTCCCTATTAATTTGCGGGTGTTGAACATTGTGTTCCAGAGATGAGAAAATAACTGAAACATAACCCCATTAGATGTTTTCTCAAAACTGTATAACTTTATTTAAAAGCCACTTTCTAGGAAACTTGCCATTTGAGTTTGGGGGCACACTCCTACAGTTGTCATTACAGAGTTAATACTCTTTCATACAAGGAATATGAATTCAATTAGATAGCTTTATATTTAGAGTATTTGATATGATTTAATTTTCACCATAAGAAAAATATAATAAAGTTAAAAATTACTTACAGGGACAGTGTGGCTGGAACAGTTCAGAGAATTTAACCTGACAGCTAGTAAGAAATGCCAGTTTCAAGGATAATAATATGACAGGCCCAGAGATTTAGCTCAGTGGTTCTGGTGCCTGCCTAGCAAGCACAAGTTCCCTGGTTCAATATCCAGTAACCACATACAATACCAGATGTGGTGACTCCTGCCCAACCAGCAATCAGTACCATATACATAGTGCTGGGCATGGGGGCTCACGCCTGTGATCCCAGCACTCGGGAGGCAGAGGCAGGAGGATTGCCAAGTTCAGGGCTTCCCTGGGTTACACAGTGATCTCAGGGGACAGCCTGAACTACAAAGTGAGACCTTGTCTCAATAAATAGAAGAATGAATGAATTCTTTAGTTAAAATATAAGCAAAAAATTGTTTTATCATTTTGTATATGAGTAGTCAGAGGACTAGAATGTGTGCTAATTCCTTGACCTGGTGCTCCCACAGGGAGGGCAAAAAAGATCCAGACGGTGTCTTCACACCTAGTGAGTTGTGTTACATAATAGGAGACCTGGAGATTTTGAAAGGTTTTATAAAGAGCAGTAAGCCTGTTGAATAATGCATTTTTTTATTATCCAGATGGAAAACAAAACAGAACAATAAAAAAATTTCCCTCTTCTCTCTATTTCAAGGCTGTTTGCAATATAACATCATTGCAAAGATAGTTTAGAATAAAGGAAGGCAAGCATTCTACTCAAAAGGTATACAGAAAAGCAGAACACCCATGGATAATTGCCCTTCAATGTATTCAACATACAAATGAAAAAGGGATCTGGGAAAATGATTATTAAAAGTTTGATAATTTTCTCAAGTTTCAGTATTGAACTTCTATTACTTAAACTTATGTGAGAAGATATTAAGGAACTTTATGCACCTCTGACACATAGATGAATGTATTTTGGGTAAAAGTATGAAGTAATAGTAGTATAGTTCTTTTAAGTGAAAGTTAAGAGATGTTTTCCAGTGCCCCACACGCACTTGGTGAAGATCCATTGCAGCATGTGACAGTGAGGCAGGCGGCAGCAGCCAGCACCACCCCAAAGTGTTCACAGGCGTGAGGAAGTACTTGGCCAGCCAGGAAGTGCAGGAATCCTGAGGAGTGTCCCCACTCTGTTTCACGGTGATCAAACAGCCTTGTCTTGGTTGGATTACTGCTGAAGCGCAAAAGGAACCCTTATGATGTTCCTCTGTGAGTTGCATTAGGGCTCGCTTTTGGCATTTCAATTACATTTTTCACCCATTTTGTCCTTTTCTTTGTGTATCCCAGAAGCAGCGTGAAAAGGTGATTCAGAATTATAAAAACCATGGACGTGTCAGGTAAGGGGTTATATTATTTCTTTTTAGGCACAGCGGGATGCCTTCTGTCCTCCTTCAGGACTCAGGGGACTGTGAGAAGCAACTTTCTCCACCCCATGATTAGTTTGCCAATTTCCCTCCATAACACCATATGGTCCTGATTATACTGTAGCATTTGGCAAATTTTGTTGTAGCTACCTATTTACTTGTCTAGATCTCTAAATAGGGGTGAAAGAAGTCTTAAAGCAGTAATGGACCCATTGAAATGGCTCATTACTCATGCTTAGTAGGAAGATACGTGGATTTAAAATAATTACATATGCAATTAATGAATGAATGACCAAATAATTAAAATAGGCTTCACTGACACAGTTACACATGGAAATCACTTAAGATAGTCTCACTGAAAGATAAGAAACATACCTACACATATACAATGGACCCTTGAGTTATGACTGGCCTGAAATACAAACAGCTTAGATTGCGACTAGAATTTTAGTTTTAACTTATGACCAAGTAAGTTCCAGCCCAATGCTGGACGTTTGCGCTTCCAGGTGGTCTCAGATACAGATTTAACCCTTGAAGAGTTCTGGCAAGAATATTATCCCTTTCTGCGTGGAGTTAACTGATAAAGCCTGAGCCAGTGTCTCTCTAAAGACCCTACGGTCTGCCTGTGCACAGGAGAGGGACTTTGAAGATTGTACAGAGGAGCCTGAGCCTTCAATTGACCAATTTGAGTTATGACCCATCCTCGCAAATGAATTAGTTCATAAGACAAGGATCAACTGTTTGTTCATATCAGAATGCTTGCATATCAGAGTACATATACATAATTACACAGAACGTGTGCATATGTGACGATGCATTGTCAGTAGAGCGGTCATTGCCAAAACTTGCAGCCATTTAAACAATTAAGATGTCTACATATGCAATAAGGAAGACTTGAAACTGTTGAGCTTCGTTAATGCCCTCACTCCTGTACCTCTGTACACATGCCAATTAAACCCTCCCCTGAACAGGAATAAATCACTTTAAGTGCTTTCTGGAGATAGTTACACTTGCTGGGTGCTTGATGAACTGACTCAAATGGCGATGCCTGGCAGATGACAGGCAGCTGTATTTTGCCCTGGGACAGCAACCAGCTAAACCTCGGCTTCACACTCTGTCCTCTGAGCTAGAAGGAAGGTGAAATATGTTCCTCCACGCTGAATGCTTCCCATGGTTAGCCAAGCTCTTTCAAAGGCTGAGCTGTGTAGTGCAGTTGAAGGCAAAAAGGACAGTTAATGTGTTTGATGGCTTCTGTCTCTTAGGCTTCTGTGATGCAAACTTAACAAACTCTTCATCTAAAAACCATCATGCTCTGGCCTGATCGGGTTTCCCATAAAGGGGTTGAGGCAGTTAACATTGTTCTTTAGCTCTTTGAGTTTCCTGATTGATAAGTGGAGGCTCAACTGCCTGCATCGCCAATGGGCAAGCTCTGTGAATGCCTGAGCCATCGGTTACATGCAGGAGATGCACAGACAGCACCGCTGTCCCCCTCAGGACTTGTCCGTGACTCTTCAGTTTGACCTCACCGCTCAGCCATGCAGTAAGTGGGAGCCTACAGTGAAACGATAGACACAAATGAAAATAGAAACTAGAGACTCGTGGCCGATGTGGCTCGCTTACACTGCTGAGAGCGCATAGATGGGTACATTGAAATTGCTTTGTGAAATAAAAATGATGTCCTAAACCAATCACGAAAGACCATGTACAAACATTTCTTTATTTTTTTAGGTTGCTCTTTGATTTTAACTTCTTATCTCAGTTGAATTTTTGCTAAATATATATCGTGTTGAAAGGGAATAAAAATAATCTGTTCTGTTCAAGTTAATTAATATGCAATTAATTGTAATAGCAATAATAAAGATGGTGACACAAATTGGAACACGGTTTGTGAAACAGGGAGAAGCACCAGGCGAGTTTTAACACGTAAGCCTACAGATACCTAATTTATAGCTGAAATGCAATAAAGGCTTTGAAGTTTGTCTTCATATTTTTTCTGTCTTCATTTTTGCCTCTCCTCCTTACTGTCATTACCACTGAGTCAGATTCTACTCAGTTATACATGTGGACATGATGATCATTTTAAAAAAATGTTCTGCCCAGGATTATGGTATGGAATTAATTGGGTCTATTGCTATTGGAAGGTGATGTGTTTTTCTTCCACTGCACCTTGTCCTTTTCAACAGCTCAAGCACTGAGGTCTTGCAGCCTTATCATAAGGCCTGGGCATTCATGCGAGGTAGTGATGCTGATTGGAAAAGTAAATCAGCAATTCTTAAGCAAGTTGCCTATCTTTTAGTCTACCAAACACAAGGTCAGAGTGTTTGCACACAGATAAAACAGCACCTTTTGAAACATGCCCACGACTGATGGAAATTAACCAGATTATCTCACTGCAACAAATTGATACAAAGTAAGCCAGGCAAGTTGTTTGATCACCTATTTGATCAATTGGTGGCTCCCTTCTGCATGCAGATGGAAGCCCTAATAAACAAGCCTTGCCTGACTAATTTGTTGTATAGACCTTGGTCTCATTCTTGCTATTTCTTTGTCATAAACTCCTGCCGTCCAGTAACAGGAAGCCAAGAAGGGTGAATGAAACTTAATTCCAGATCTCTCAGCATGTACTAGGACATGTGATTATACACATGATTTTATTGTTGTGCATCAGTTATCTGGTTTGGATGTGGTCAAAATAAACTTCATATTTTTTTTTGTTTTTAGGAGACTTCTGAAAATTTAAGGGTTTCCACTACCTTCTTGGAATTCCTTTGATATATAGCATTTTTCTTGGTTTTCCTTAAACTATCCTTCTATGGTAATTTATCTTTCACAGTTCATACATAACTTCTCATTTGGATCATTCTCTGTGTCTCTATCTCTGTCACTGTGTGTGTCTCTCTCTCTCTCTCTCTCAACTGAACCACATTTAAAAATTCTCCAACATCTGAATCTCACAGTAATCTGATCAAAAATATTATGTTAATTTTCACTAATCTCTAACAATAAAATTCAAATATTTTATATGCAAAACGAAGTTTCTTCCCTACCATAATCCTTGCACACAGGACTTGGAGGTAGGAGTCACTCGTGCTTTTCAGGGCTGTTTCTAGTTCATTGTTCTTCCTTAACTCCTAAAAACTCCTAAATTCCAAAAGGCAGACCCTCCAGGCAGATCATCCGTCATCAATCAATTGTAGCCCTTTTACCCTCAGTCCACTTTTCATCTCTTTTCAGATGCCTGAGATCTTGCTTTTTATCTCATTCTCTCCACTCCCTCAGAACATGCCTCAGCCCTGTTCTCGCCACATGGACCAACTTTCTAACACAGTGACTTGTAAACCTCTTTGTCTCACCTTCTTTATCCAACCACAAGCCATCACCACTGAATCAGACTACAGAACATGTCATTACCAGAAACTACATTATGCCCTTAATTACAAGGTCAACTGTCTTTCCAGCTGATCAGTTCTTTGTGACATTTTTTTTTTTTGAGACAGGGTCTCATTTTGTAGTTCAGGCTGGCCCTGAGCTCACTATGTAGCCCAGGCAAGCTTTGAACTCAGCAATCCTCCAGCCTCTGCCTCCCAAGTCCTGGGATTACAGTCTTGATCCACCAAGCCCGGCATTTGGGGTATGTGGTACTGATTGCTGAGCCACCATGGCCAGTACTGTTGGATGTGGTTACTGGGGATTGAACCAGGGACCTTGCACTTGCTAGGCAGGTGCTGGAACCACTGAGCTAAACCTCTGGCCCTCTTCATAACTTTCTACCTCATTACCCCAGGTATCTTACTGTAACATATTTTCAACGTCATTGGGGGGGTATATGTAATTGCTAAATCCATCATATTTCTCTATTCTTTGCTGAACTTATATCCTTATTTCTGTCACCAAATTTAAATTCTATAACCCACCATTATAATTGCTCCATCTTCTTACCCTGATACACCTGCCATTCTACAATCTTGATACCTATTCAAAAGCTTCCTATTGCAACAAGCTAGGGGAAAAACACAGTCATACTAACAAGTTTTTATTTAAATTAAGAGCACTTACTTCAAGGACACTTAGAAATCCCACTGTATATGCATCATGCCCTTACTTTAGCACTTCCTTCCCACTCATGTGCTCAGATGATAGTTTAGATTTCCAATACACTGAGAAAATGTAAGTGATCAAAAAGAGATGACAAATATGCCTGTGCTTAATGAATTCCTTGTGGGTCCGTACCATGCAAACTTCCATTGAGTGGAAGACTGGACAAATCCTCTCTTCCTATGTAAATGTAGTACTCCACACAAGCATTAAAAACCAGTCAATCTCTACTCCCCTAGATTACCACATCAGTCTTGTACTTCTTTCTGCTTTGCTTTGTTGTCTCTTTCATTAGGTGTTCACTTCGTCAGCAACTCCGCATACAACTCATTACTCTCCTCCTTAAAACACATTCTTTTTTTTTTTTTTTCTTTTTTTCCAGTACCAGGGATTGAATTCAGACCCTTGTGCAACCAAGGTTGGTGTGATACCACTTAAGCTAAATCCCCAGCCCCCTTAAAAACATTCGTTACTTGGCTTCCAGAGCATAGTATCCCTTCCTTCCTACTTCCTGGTTCCCTATCTTCATCCTTTTCATGAATGCTCCACTGAGAATATCAATCTAAGACTGTTCTCAGAACTCTTCTTTAAGCACAGGATGATTTCAACAGACTGTTTTAAATTCCATCTAAATGATGATGACTCTCGAATGCCCACACCCTGGGACTCTCTTGACTGCTAGTTTCCTATTTCCTAAAGAATCTTGAAATCCCCATTAGGATGTGTAATAAGCAGCTTGAAGACAATATCTTCGCACATGAAATCCAGGCCTCAGCTACTGCACGTGCATGTGTGCGTGCACACACACACACACACACACACACACACACTCCTACTTCATCAAGTTTTCTTCTACTTAGTAAATGGCAACAAACTAAGTTCAACAGTTTTCCAAGCTGAACTCTTATTTTATTTTGTTTTATTTTTTTGACAGACCAGAGGTGGTGCCAGGTCTGACCTTTGCCATGATCATTCCTTGGCATTGAAATCTACTTTCCACCATTGATATAGTTGAGTCCCTCCTGCCTTTGGTCTTTGCTCAACTGTCACCTCTGCAGGGTCCTCACTGATCCCTTCCTACCAGAATTCTTGCTTCTCTGTTTTCATCCACTGGCTTATCAAGATTTTACTTAGAAGTTTCCAATATTGATTTTATTGATTAACTGTTAAGATTAGAATATGAACTCAGTGAGGTTTATTTACTGAGAACCTTCAAGCTGAGAATACTGACTGGAATTCAGTAATGTGTCTGTATGTATTTGTTTAACAAATATGTTCTGACTATGACTCAAAGATTCATGAGGGCAAATCCTCATTATATCCTGTTCACTATGCTAATTTAATGTTTTTCAATGTTTTTACCTTTCTGTTTTGATAATTGTTCCTACTTCTATAACCTCTGTTTCAGAAAATACCATGCCTAGGTATAGTTTGTGGCCTAAAAAATACCAATCAGGGACTCATTTTGCAGTTGGACAAGTATATCTGGTCCACACATCTTAGTATGTAAATCACAAAGAGTGTTAAAGATCTTTCTTGATCTTTCCATATTATAATTTATCCCAATGTATTCAGTAAATGTATGTTTGGTATTATGACTCTTATTTATGATTTAAAGGGACTTAACCATAGGTCAGTTGTCATGCTAAATCCACTTCACTGTTGGAAGTGTGGCTTATATGTCTTAATTGTGGGCATCCTGTCATCAACACTTTTGGTTTAACAATGTACATTAGAAAATTTCCTAAGTCAGTTTTGTGGCAGTGCCAGGGATTTAGCTCAAGTGGTACCAGGTCTAGTGCACTGCAAGCACAAGGGCCCAAGTTCAATCCCCAGGACCACAAAAAAAAAAGAAAGAAAAAGAAAAAAACAGTTTTGTGGCACACATCAAAGGAATCCAGATGTGCCAGTTCTTAGAATATTATCAAAGTAAAATCTAGACATAACATAACCACATGCATGAAGGAATCAATGAAATCATAAATACCACTACAGCAATTAAGCAATAAACATTTAATATTAATAGTGGCCTTAACATGGCAGGAAAAAGTCTTCTAAGTAATTTAAATTAATTACATGAGATATTTATGACAGTCCTGGCTTGTTTTCCATAAAAAGGTAGATACCATATTTTTTCTCTTTACTTTGCACATAGTTTTGTGTTAAATTGCTGAGAACTTCCAAAATGTACATTTCATATGTGTTGATTATAAATCATGTATACTGTAGAATTATAGTAATACTGTGATTTGTATAAATCCCATTTTTAGCATACTACAGCTCTCAAATCTGATGGCCAACTTTTCATTCAGTCTATTGTATGAATGCAGGTGTCTTTATTTATATTTGGTCGCCTGTCCTCTATACATAATCCTTTGTGTTTGCCTGTGGCTGTCATTAGATTTACTGCTTCTCGGTACCACCAGCCTTCTCTCTTTTTGCAGCTCCTTAAAGGACCCTGGGCCGCACACTTGCTCCACACAGAGAGTTTTAATCAGTTTTCAGCCCTGGGGATATTTTTTCAGTTAAAATTGTTACAGAAAGGCATAGGCTGACAAATGGGTTGCAAAGGCTTGGGCAGTAAAGATTTACAGCAGAACTGGGATTTCTTTTCTCAGCTGAGCAATCATTGTGCCCTATTTCAGATATTGGAAGTTTTTGTTAAATTTATGGGAGCATCCAAAGCATTCATAATCCTTCCTTTATCCCGTCCGTTAAAGCACTCATTTCACAAGCTGAAGAAGAAACATCACAAAGGCGGCCCTGCCTCAAGGGTTTGTCTTCCTCTGTCTTCCTACCTAAAAGCTATGCTCTTTAAAATGCACATCAAATTTCTAGTCTTGTGGAAAATAAAATTATACCACATTACGTAAGTGAGAAGATCTGTTAGAAAACTGCTGGGTGCATAAGAAAATGTTGCCAGTGGAGGAAAAGCCCTGCTCATTGTGTTTTCGTACTCCCGAACAGCCCCTCCAAAGAGCAAAGTCTCTGGGGATGGGTGGGAAGACACACCAGACACACTGCCAGATACATTCCACAATGGTCCACAGCAACATTAGCGATGGGGACGTTGCAACAGATCTCCAGGGTGAATGTAGAGGACACCTCCAGACCCCACAGGCACCTTTCAATTTGCTGTAGCAGCTGTAATAGGCCTAAATTACCATTAGAGAATGCTAATTCTAAAAGTCTAATTAAATATTAAGAAGGCAATCCACATCCTTTCTCGTAGTTTGATACCATAATGAGAAACAGGTGATCCCACATACTAAGAGAATGCTATCACTGGCTCACAGAGCACCTCAGGTGGCTCTAAAATAGTCAATGTATCAACCTACAGACAGGAAGTGTTTTATATTTACTGATTGGTGGCCCTTCCTTTAATGAGCAAGTCTTTGGGGCACAGTTTCTGTCACAATGTAATTTGCATACATTTGTTAAAACCACCTATTGCATCTTTAATGCCTTCCCCCCCTTAAACAAAAAGCTTCAGAGAGGAAATTCTCACTGTGCTGTGACAGAAAAGTCTCAGTTGTCAGATTCCAGCCTCCCTGACAAACATATCATGATTGACTTTTTCTTTCCAGAAAGCTACCAGTTGCCAATCTCAATAAGTAATATATATCATTATTACTTCTGCAAACAAAGGCTTTTCTGCATCAAGCATTGTATGTTTTAATTCCCTGCAATACTTACTGCTACACTCTGCAAAGCGATTCCTGACACCACCATCACTCTTGCTTCATGGCTCCAGAGGCTATCATCCCTCTTTCCCAAAGCTCGCTCCTTTCTCCTTGGCGAAACACTCCCCTCAAATTTGTCCTCCCAAATGTACCTCCCACTTCACTCTTTATAGACAGGGCCCAATGACCTCCATTTCTAAAATCATTCCCCAAAAATACCAGTTGCTCAAAAGAGATCGGAGAGCCACAAGGCTCAGATTATTGTCAATTTAAACAAATCATGTAAGTTTGTGACTTTACCTGACATCTTTGAAAAAATGTTTGACACATAACTTCTATGTGGACAGAAAAATGTCTGGTCTTTAATGTCTTCCTCTCACTCTGTCTCTATGTCTGTGTGTATGGGTGTGGATCTGAGTGTGTGCATGTGCACATATGTTGGGGGGGGTGGAGCAAGCTTGCCCTGCTTTTCAAGGCCATAGTGCAGCCTTCGAAACTCTAATGCCATTTATCTCAAGGGAGTCCTATGTACTATAAATAAAGATGGCTTAGTTGATTATAATTTCAGAAATATCTGATTAGTTCACTTAAATGAAAGTAGATTAGAACAGAATTTCATATTGTCATTTAAAAATGATCACTACTGTAATATACTGTATTTTCTTTCTTTTTTTTTTTTTTTTTGAGTCAGGGTCTCACTTTGTAGTTCAGGCTGGCCCTGAGCTCATTAGTAGCCCAGGCAAACCTCAAACTCAGCAATCTTCCTGTCTCTGCCTCCCTAGTGCTGGGATTCAGGTGTGAGCCACCACACCCAGCATTTGTGGTATGTGGTATTGATTGCTGGTGGCCATGAGTCACCATGCCCAGCATTGTATGTGGTTACTGGGATCTAACTCAGGACCTTGCACTTGTGAGGCAGGTGCCAGAACCACTGAGCTAAATCTCTGGCCCCACACTGTACTTTCTAAATATAAAGTTTCCAAATAATAATCAATACAGCTTATATAGAATAAAAGATATTCACTGTACATAACCACTTTTATTTCATATAAACTTATAAAATATGATTTTATGATATAATGATTTAAATAAATATAGTGATTGAAATTATTGTACTAGTAACTCAAATCTGAGTCATTTAAAAAGTATAAATATAGAAAATATGAAATCTCAGATATACAATTTTTCATTTATAATTTGTTTTTGTGTGTGTGGGTGGTACTGGGAATTGAACTCAGTCAGGCCCTTATATTTCCAAGGTAGGCACGGTACCACTTGAGTTAAATCCCCAGAAATTTGCCATATTTAACAAGAATCACTTGGGCTGGGGATTTAGTTGAGTGGTTCTGGTGTCTTCCTGGCAAGCGCAAGGTCCCTAGTTCAATCCCCAGGTACCACATATCACATTGCTGGGCATGGTGGCTCATGCCTATAATCCCAGCACTCAGAAGCAGAGGCAGGAGGATTGCCAAGTTCAGGGCTTGCCTGGGTTACACAGTGATCTCAGGGCCAGCCTGAACTACACAGCGAGACCCTGTCTCATATAACTGAAAAAATGAAGAAGAAGAAGGAGAAGGAGGGGAGGAGGAAGAGGAAGAGGAGGAAGAAGAGGTAAATTATATTATATGTTTTGGCCTATATATATCAAATGCATTGGCAAATTATACCTTGATGCCTGGCATTGGTACTTTGACAGAGTTATAAACACCACTAGAAAAAGCAGGTGTCTGTTAACAGCACAGACAAAGAAAGTGAGGCATCATGAATACTGCTGTATATTAATTCAGAACTGAAAATAAAAAGAAGTGAACTTTAAAATAACCCTCAGTGTCAAACTTTTTACAATTTTTAATTCTGTTTAGCAAATATTTGGTGAGTGCTGAACATGAAAATCCAGCAATATAACTAGTGAACTATTTGAGGTACCTACCAAATGGAGAACAAATTTAATATGCTCTTGATGATTCTTCTCCAAAACAGAGTAAGCTTACAGACTTCTGAAATAGAACATGGCTATCCCAATATGGAGCTAATTTCAACTCTAATGTATTTTGCATATATTTTCATGGATCTATATTTTAGCTTATACTATCGGAAAAAAAAATGAAGTAAAGAACTGAAGGGAGAGACTGCAGGCTAGCTGTGCTATGGAAATATCGACTCCAAATCCTTGAACACAGTGCTACACACATCCTCTGAGCTACCACAAAACAGATTTAGATGACCAGTACTGTTCTTTATCTCTGAATATCATTTCATGTCAATGGTTGAGGAGTAGGAAAGCAAAGATGATTGTTAGACTTTTAAGATAATCCTGTTGGTAGGATAGTTGCTAACTACCAATACTTCTGTCACCTGGCTCTAGCTGACCAGTATAATAATACTGGTGCATATGATTCTTTCAATGTAGTGTATTCAGTCATCCAATCAGTGTCTAAACCAATTACCATAAAAGCATGCATTATCAGCAGACTGGGCATGTAGCTCAGTGGTAGAGCACTTGCCAGACACTCTCAAGGTCCAACTTCCATTCCCCAGTACCACATATGTCAATTTTCATTACTATATCTTCTAAATTACATGGAAAGTTATCATGTTTTGCCCTATTAATATATACTGCTCAGTAACTCAGAATAAAAAAAATGTCAGGCAGAAGGAAAAGTAGAATGCTATAATTTGATATTCTACAGAAAACAACATTTATTAAATGATCTCATGGGAGGAAATCACTATACTTTATAAATCACTGAAGTGATAATCTATAGAAAACGATTGATAAATGATGAGTCACAGCTCTGTTTCTAACATAAGAACTTCCTGTTGAATGCTGGCTTTCAATTTCATCTGCCTTTAAAACTCTACATTCAGAACTAAGCACGACCCCTGAACCCTAATGTGTAACTGGGGAAGTAAATGCAGTCTTGGAGGGAAATTGGAGAAACACACAGGCCTGTTATTATTTGCCCTGTGGAGGTGAGAAGATTGCTCAGGTTGATGGGGAGGAAAAAAGGAGCAGCATGGACATCAAATGACAGAAAATAGTCACCATGTTGAATATATGATTAGAACTTGAATAATGGATTTCCTTTTAAACTTAATATTGTAAATTTATAAATACTGTATTCAACTTGATGAATTTGGAAGAGACAGAGTGCATGAGACTGTCACCAAAATCTGCCGTTAACCTCATCACCACCTTCTTCCTGCAGTATAGTAGGCTTGTGTCCACTTTGCCACATGCACTTTGCAACTGGGACTATGGCCAGGAAACTTAACTCTTTATTGGTGACTCTCTCTACTCTTTCAAATTCCTAGGGAAAGTGGCACTCAACACATTTTAAGAACTTTTAATTTTTGTTTTACAATTTGCTATATTTACTTCTGTTTAGATACCAGATTATCTATGCCTTGATCTTGCTGTCAGGAGGAGCAGACATACACACACACACACACACCACACACCTCAAATAACCAATGTACACTGAGCAACCACCATATCTGATTCTGAAATACCTTGAAAATACTACAGACAACCTGAAAGGAATGCTGGGACATAGCTGTCACAGCCCTGGGGATGTCTCTACTCAGCTGGTTCCACACACTGTACTACGTCCCGAGGCACTAACTCAAAAGCTACTACAAGCTGCTGTCTGCACGTGGCACTTGTAGGACAAGATATGCAGAATGGCAGTTCATCTCACAGGATTAGCTTAGCAACAGAGCATGGTGAAGTCAAGAGAAAGAAGTTTAAAACTCAGCCTGCATCCTAGTCCCACAAAATATATTAATTATCAGCCAATCTGAAAATCAGTGCAATCATTTTTGCATACATACAAAAGAAAAATTCACCTTTTTAAAGTATTAGGTTTTAATCAACAATATTAATCACATATCTGTGACATGCATAATGTTGGCTCATACATTACTCAAAAATACAGTAGTGATAAGAGTGGAGACAGAAACAAAGAGAAAGAGAGATGTAAATTTATACTAAAGAACTAAGTTTGTAAGGTAGCTAGAAAGACTCTAATAGACACTGGAATACACTTCCATAAATAAGATACCCCCCAAAATCCCAAGTTCATTAAAGGTTTAATGGTCCATGTAGACAAAGCCTCTAGGTTACAATTTTGTGCTAGATTTTCTGGGATGTTAAAAATGTAAATGACAATGCCGGACGTGGTGGCTCACGCCTGTAATCCCAGCACTCGGGAGGCAGAGACAGGAGGATTGCTGAGTTCGCGGCGGCTTGCCTGGGCTCCATAGTGAGCTCAGGGCCAGCCTGAACTACAAAGCGAGACCCTATCTCAAAAAAAAAAAAAATGTAAATGACAGGATAAGAATTGGGGAAAGATAGACTCTCACTTGTTAAACTGCAAAGGTCAAAAATCAACAAATTCTATCAAAGAGAAGCCAGTGGATTTAACTTACTTAGTATGAAGGAGTCACCTAACAGGCAAAACAACACAAGTCTGGCAGAGCGGAAACTAACGGAGTCCTGGAGTCCAGGCTAAAGATCATAAAGTAAAACTGCATGCCTCTCCGCAGCACTATGCTACATACGTGAGTAGAAGTTTATATTACATAACTATCCAAAACTATGTGAAATCCTCCCATGTGTCTAGTGCAGTGATTCTCTAGCATAACTTGGCAAGTTTGGGTACATGGGAAATAATTTATCTCTCTCATTGTGTCTATTGATAAACAATGGAATTATCAAATATAGGATTTGTAGAAATATAATCAGGAATCTCAGGCAGTCCCATGGGTGACTTTTTGTTGTTATAAATAATCTATGATGAGTATCCTTCTATGTAACTTTTGTTTTTACACTCCTGGAAGTTAATGAGTGGAATTTAAAGGCTATATTTTTTTCTTAAAATGTTTTATTAGCACATGCTAATAAAGATATAACAATGTATATAGAAAGTAGAGAATATAAAGCTGGCAGATCAATAAAGTTTATCTCATTCTGCCAGAATCTAATATTAGGGAAACAAAATCAGTAACACACTTCATTATGTTTTCTTTTATTAACATTATAGTTTTTCACAGTAATATAGTTTCTTGTGGGGCTTCTAAGCTTAAAATTATTTTAATAAGTGTTAATTGATACACTGCAGTATAATATCTTTGATAAACAGCCTAACTTGGATTAACTTAATTTAAGTTGCTAAGTAATGTAATTAAATTGTGTTCAGGTAGTGGTTACCATGGAAAACAACAGGTAATCAGAGAAACAGTAAGTGTCAGAATCTAAGATGATAATGAACTCATACAGCACTCCAGGATTCCTATTTCAGTGGCTTAATATTATATTTCATATGCATAAACAGTAGCATCTCTGTCATTGCAAGCCCATAAGTTGTATCCTACTGTGGTAAATATAAATGACACTTAAAATCATGTTTAATCCACACTTGTACTATAATTACCATGAAATACTACAGAATAGTATCAAGGGAAGAAAAAGAGCTCTATGTCTATAACTGAAAGATTCATCCTCTCTAAGAAGTTCAACATTCCAGTGTCAGTAACATGCTTTAAAACTTATTTTTTTCATTAAGGAGTAATCATAGTTCTGTTCAGATTTCTGAGTTAAAAGTAAAAGATTATCTTCCATAATCAAATTCATTATACTACTGCCTGAACTCTGACTAGATTTTGAAGAACTGGAGAACTTTAATTTCATATAAAATAAGGTGTGGATAATTTAGATTAAATTATTTCAATTTTTTTAAATATTGCACAAGGAAACAGACCACTTGCATAGCTAATGTAACATTCATATTACATAATACTTGGCTTATATTTAATATTAATGCAACTGAAACCTGCTAATGGATAGTTATTTTAGTACAATAAGAAAATATTTCACTGCTCTACTAAATCGATGTTTAAAATATCAACACGTTCTTTCCTCACCAGAGCAAATAGAAAATATCAGTCCCTGGTTAAGGCTCCAGTAGAACTCTGGCTCTTAGTCTGGATGAAGAGATGCCTACGGTTTTCTGTTCATAGAAAGTCATTTTCCATACAACAAACAGACCCAAACTTTGTGGAGAAATATAGAATTTGTTCATATCTGTATTAATCCATTAAAATTATTTGTGAATAACTACATTGTGCATAACCAATTATGCATGATAACCTATAATTTAAGAGCAGAAAGTTAATGGAAAAATAAAAGTATTTCATATGAACCCTTTTTCCGCCTTGGTCGGCATATATTTTTTGGAGTTTTTGTTTTGTTTTGTTTTGTTGATTTTTGTTTTTGAGAGAGTGTCTCACTTTGTAGCTCACTAGTAGCCCAGGGAAGCCTCAAATTCAGCAAACCTCCTGCCTCTGCCTCTCAAGTAGTGGGATGACAGGCGTGAGCTACCCTGCCCGGCGATCAGTATATATTTTTGAAGAGAAGGTTTGAGATTAACAAATAGTTTAGACACCATACATTTCATACCCACTCATATATGTTGCTTTCACACAAATATTGCCAGACACATTACACAAACAATACATTCTATTAAAACTACTTGTAAAATATAAGGGATAAGGCTAGATTGGGCACAAAGATACATTTTGATAATTTTAGGCCTGTGCTTACACATGAACTACATCCTGACAATAAATCATTTTCTAGTGGTGTCAATATCTCAAATATATCTTATCTCTCCCACCATGTGACCTGGTTCTATAATATATTATATCCCAGGTGTTCCCGATTTTACTATTCCCCAAAGAAAATCTTCTAAAGTAACTGGTGAAAAGCGTCTCCTACAAGGGACAGTTGGAACAATCAATAACAACTTTGGTAAATTTGTAGGTTACAAACCCAGTGTTTGTCACTTGTGATAAGTTATCAGTCCTTAGGAGAAAATTAAATGGAAAGCAATCCATGGTACAAGCATGGGGAAAGCAGTTCATTCAGGGTCAGTGCTGGGCAAAATGCAGCCAGTTTACCGTTTCTGGGTGGGAAAGGTTTCCCTGGAGCAGAGGAGGGAAACCTGTGGCCCATGTGCTACATCTGGCCATTTGATATCACTGAAAGCTCTAAAAGGTTTGCCATCACTGACCTACACTGATATCCAAGGGTTTCTCCTCTCTTTTAATCTATGTTCTGTAGAGGATGAAAGTGATGGAGTAATCTGATTGTCGAGAACAGACAAGGTTCCCATGTCCACGTTACAGGTACACCTTCAGTGAGTAACTTCCTTCCAAGATTCTACCACTTCCCCCCTTGCAATAGCATTGCAGACTGGCAATCAAAACTTTTGTGGCCATTAAGGAGATTTTAAGGTAAAATTGTGTCATATGTGGAAGTTTTACATCAGTAATAGCTTTCTTTTTAAAAAATTGATTCTATTGGTACATTTTAGGTATACATTATGATCATCACTTTTTTATTAGAAAACAAAATTTAAATAACCACATTCACAGAGACTGTGTGAAGACAGAAAACATAGCCCTCCCTTAGTCAAGGACAGAGGCTTAGGAAAAATGTCAGCCCCTCCAGCACCTTAAGCTCAGACATATAGCCTTCAAAAAGGTGAGAAATTCCCTTCTTGAGGCCACCTAGTCTATGGTATTTTGTTACACAGACCTAGCAAACACATACAGATGGATTTCTGAACTTCAAGGTCAGGATAGATTTTTTTTTTCTCATGAGGAAAAGAATTCTTTAACCAATAGCTGGTAGATCAGCATTATGAAGTCCTTAGGAAAGTGGGTCCTTTCCATGTTTTAGAACCTTATCTCAAATCTGCACTCCAGCCAGCAGGGAGAAAAAAATACGGGAGTGATAGGAGGCCTTGAATAATTATTTTAGCTTCTATGACTTTTGGTTTTATTTAGATACAAGCGGCATGTAGATACTTTGAGGGAGCAAAGATACAGTAATTATTTTGGAAGCCATGATGTACTCAGCTAAAAACTTTAGGTTCTCTTCACTAAGGAGATGGGCTGAATAAGTATTGGCACATAAGAACTGCCTCTTATTTGGATCTTAACCAAGGAAAAGCAGAAAGAATTGCTACATAAATACTCTAAAGAACTAGCAGTTGGAATTACAGATTTCTCAGAGTACTGTAAGTAACTATAAGGTGGAGAAGAAAGAAACACTGGTGGTTGCCTTCAAGACAGATGTGAGTGAAAAAATTTTGCGCAGAAGCAAAATTACTTCAGATCTAAAGGAATTGGCTTTTGAATTGAGTTGAAGCATGGCTGATTTGATTGCTTTTACCATTTACAGAGTTACTGCCACTTTCTTGCTTCTACTCAATTAAGTGCTGATACATATTGATCATTAAGACAGCTAACATTCGTCCTAGGTGTTTGTTATATAGAAGAAGGAAAGCAGAAAAAAACAAAAGCACCATATCTCTTGGCAGCATAAAATTGGCATTTCTATGATTTTCTAGTGGGCTTAATTCTTGTCTAAACTCCATGGAAACCAAAATGTCATACTGCACAAAAAAGCAAAAATTATTTGGAAGTCACTATGGGTAATTTCACATGAAATGAAGCTAGTCTGATAAATATGAAGTGGAAAATTGAAAGATAGCTTCTTTTAAAGCAAGTAATTCATTAATTTGAAACAAGTCATAGACATGATTCTCCCAGATCAATGATGTATTATGAAAGTTAAAATGTTCTCCTGTGATTTGCATTCAGATGTAAGTTTTCTACGTGAAACTTAATCTGTTGATATAATACCTGAAGATTTTGAAATATTTAGAGTAAACCTTTCATTTGTTTACTTAATTGAAAAAATTAAAGGTTGCTGATCTTATTTTATTCTTAACTGGTTAGAGTGCATAACAGTGCATACAGTTCCTTTTTTACTTTCCATTTTATCTGCATGCACATGAGCAGTGATGTCCAGCATTAGCTCAAGGGCTTGATGTTCAAACTTCACTTTAGTATATGTGCTGCCGAAGCGAGCACTCAAACTTCACTTTAAATGATGTGCATTTTGTGATTAATTTTCTGTGCCCCCTCCCAAGAGAAATTTATTTTTGCTTTAATAAATGACACTGTCATTCGATATTAGGTCATATTTAATTAGTCTTTGAGACTTTATCATATAAATATAAACAATCTTTTTCAGTGCTATATTCTAATCTGTAAAATACCACTATTTAAACAAGAAACTTCCTATTTCCTATTTTTCTACAAGTTTCCAGAAATCCTACTACCTCTGTGAAAGCATCTATTGCTAAGAGAGTATCAGAAAATTCCCTTGACCCTCACTGATCATCTCCACCAAAGCTGAAGATATTTAAGCCCGTGCAGCTTGCTGGTCAATACCTACTGTGTTTTCAATAAAGAGGAAGCTAATGAGCCAAGTGGGGTTTGACTCTGTGTGACCAAATTGTGATCAGACACACGAAGCACTCACAAGACAAACTGTACACGCTGGATCCTGATATGTCTCCTGTTTTTCCTTCTGACATTTACCATGGTCACCCAAGATCACTGTCGCCACAGCCCATGTGCACCCTTACAGCTCATCTAGGTATTAGTAAATATTAACCGTTGGGTCTATGGACTTTTTAAATTGAATTCTTTATTGGTACATTTTATATACAGCTCACAATCAAACTCAACATTGGGGAATTTGTGCCAGTAAAAGCACAAGTTAATTCTCATTTTTACCTATATCCCTACCCACCCATAACCCCCCCCATCTCCACCCTCTCTATATATATGTTATTTCTCTTTCTCTCCAAATCATATTCTTTCCTACCACATTCCCTTTCAATATTTCCCTTTACACAAAATCTATCATACATTCTAGAACTCATTTACATCAACAATTTCACACAAAGGACAGCAACCTGTTAACGCACTAATGCACACACAAGGCATTATCAGGGACACAGCAGCATGGTGATCTCCACTCTTCAATTTATTCTTTGTTCATTCAAAGAAACAAACAATCTTCTGATAGTTATTATTCAAGCTTTATATAATTTAGGCAGCATGTGGAAAATTTTTCATTATTTTCCTATTTAAGAGAAATAGTATAAAAATTTATGGAAATGTCAATTTAAAAGTAACTTCTTAGAGCCTCCTTAGACACCATCTAAATCATGTTTTAATTATAGATGAATTTTCATGTCTTCACAGATACTGATAAAATTGTTAGCAAGATACGATTATGTGAAAGAAATAATCACTTTTTTATGCTCAGTGTAATCTTGTTAAAACTTTGGAAAAATATATTGTCCTCAGAGCAAGGTAAGGGTTTTGAAACTGGAAAATAAATTGTTCGACTTTTATAAAGGTTTTCAGAAAAAAAAAAATATATATATATATATATATATGTGAGAATGTCTATAAGCACTCATAAAAGTTTAATCCTCTTTCTACTCACCACATATATATACATATATAAATATGTATATTAAAATCTATATAAAATATATAAATATATGCAATAAAATGTCAGTTATCAAAAGGAGATAACAACAAAAAGACAATTTTTAAGGGTTAGAATTTAAATCACAGTTGTTTCAACATTCAAAAAAACAACAAAAAGTGAAAATAATGCCTATATGGATATTACTGATGATTAAGATTACATTCCAGGGCCAGAGGGTTAGCTCAGTGGTTCCAGCGCCTGCCTCACAAGCGTAAGGACCTGAGTTCGATCCCCGGTAACCACATAGAATGCTGGGCGTGGAGACACACCCACCAACAATCAACACCGCATACCACAATGCCGGACGTGGTGGCTCACGCCTGTAATCTCAGCACTCAAGAGGCAGAGACAGGAGGATTGCTGAGTTCGCGGCGGCTTGCCTGGGCACCATAGTGAGCTCAGGGCCAGCCTGAACTACAAAGCAAGACCCTGTCTCCAAAAAGCAAAAAAAAAAAAAAAAAAAAAAAAAAGATTACATTCCAGAACTCATTTACATCTACAGGTTCTCCTACCAGAAATATCATGTATATAAGGGGTGGGGGCTTGTGGGTGGGTAGGGATATGGATAAAAATAAGAATTAACCTCTGTCATATACTGGTACAAATTCCCCAATGTTTTTGTAGTACTGGTACAAATTCCCTAATGTGATTGTGAGCTGTATATAAAATGTACCAATAAGAATGCAGTTTTAAAAATCCATTCATTCTACAAGGGTAAGGGAAGTCAGAAGGGGTTGGGGGAGGGAATGAAAAGAAGAAAACATATGAGAAGAGAAAGAAAATGTGGAAACAGTAAACTTAAATGAAAAAATAAATAAACCTTATGAAGTAATTTATGCACAATAAAATATACATATTTAAAATTCAGGAAAAATCCACTAGATATTAAGCCTTTAGGAATTCCTGAAACATTTTCCAGATCAGATATTATACCTATATATTTCTTGGCAATAGAATAAAAAGTTTATACTGTATCTAAAAGGCTTTTATTAAAAGTAAATTTGGTTAAAGGGACAAAGAAACATATACAAATTGTTTTTTAAATTATATTTTTGAAACTCTATAAGTAGAAGTTAGGGAAGATTATCAAGCTCCATTTAGAAGCAAATATATATTTTCAAAAATGTCCATTGTAAAACTGGGGATGTAGTTCAGTGGCAAGTGCAAGATTCTGAGTTCAATCCCCAGTACTGCAAAAAAAAAGAGAGAGAGAGAGAGAGAGAGAGAGAGAGAGAGAGAGAGAGAGAGAGAGAGAGAGAGAGAGAAAAGAGAAAAAAGAAAAAAACAATGTAAAGGTATAATAGTAACAAATTAAATATCCATGACAAAAAATATTTCAGAAACAATTCTGAAAAATAAATAAGTAAAGATTAAAATTCCAAGCAAAATTAGTAAGAAAAGCAGAAAAGTAAAACTGATAAATCAGAAGGCTACTTATTGTTGAATAGAGGACTAAGACCTTATTCTTGCAAATATAATAAAAATATCAACTATTTCCAAATTATTGTATAGTAGTATTTTAATCCAAATAGGCATGATTTGTTTTTGTCTACTTTTGAATGTTTGTAAGTCTCTAAAACATACATAGAAAACCAGTAGATAAGACCACTCAAAATCTGGGGAAAAATGAATGACCAGCAGAGTCGAAGTGGTTAGAAAATAAGAGTATGAACAGATATTCTCAGTACACTTGTTTAGTCATCATTTCAGCTTCCCAGCTGCTGACGTTTTCTGCCCCTTGTAGGTGTCTGGCATCTTTGCAGACCGAGGGCCTCCTGGGAAGTCCCAGAGACCCTTCCGCGACCCTTTTGCAAGAGCTGTGTGGGTTGCCTTGCACCGTCCGGCTCAGGAACAGCGTGGCCTGGAGCTGGCGCAAGCCTGGAGAGACCGGTAGAGCCAGATCTCTGCAAACAACCATCGAGTAATTAATATTTCATTCTAAGAGCACTAGAGTTCCTTTGGAAGCTTGCCCAGAACCTAAACAGGGACAAATTTTGTTTTATTTGAAGAAAAAAAATACATTTTACTCTTAAAGATTAGAAAGTGAGACATGACTGGAATGAGGTGGAATGGAAACATTAGAAATTAAAAAGGCAAGAAATAGAAACTTTCTATAGATGATAAAAATAACCAGTAGATAAGAAAACCAGAAGATAAGTAGTACCTATCTCTTTGATTCTCCTCTCTTAAATCTATAGTCTCAATCAATCCTGAGACACACACAAAAGCTCCAGTTAGAGAAGCATCCAACCAGCACTCGCTAGAACTTTCACCATCACAAAAGATTGAGAAACAACATGATCAAGAGGCCCCTCTGGAGATATGGAGACTACCAGCAACGTAGTCTTCAAAAATGGCATCATGGAACAAAAAGAGGAAAGGCTGAGGAAATGTGATTAGCCCATGCCCCTCAGTGAATAGCAATGGGTCAGTATAATCTCACTGCTGGAACTAAAGGTAGCATATTAATCTAAGACTTTAACAATAGGAGAAATAATGTGACGGCTTTGGGGAACTCTTCTGTAATATCCGCTAAATTTTCCCAGTAATTCATATCTATGTTAACAATAAAGTCTAGAAATTAAAAAAAAAATCACCACAGGTTTTTTTTTTTTTTTTGAGCCATGTTTATGGGAATGAGAATTCCTACTGAGACAGTGCTGGGACCCTCAAAGTTCAGTTAGTGGAAACCCAGCCCTGGGAGCCTCCTGTTCCTTAGTATTTGGGATTTGGACTTGATTTCCTAGTTGACCAGTAGCTTGATCCATAAACCATCTAAATATTGAGAACTCAGTTTTAATATTGAATGGTTTATGAAGGATGGCGAGTCTCCTTACTACCGGGACACTTAGGTCTTTCTTCTGAACTCATTAAGAATTTCAGTGCAATGCATTGTAAACCACCCCAGGGCGTGAAAGTTGGAGTGTGATTGAACGGGAGGGTGAGGCTGGCTGGGCCATATCTTTGGGCGTTGTTTGTTGCTCATGCAGTACAGGCAGGAGAGGGCAGGATGCAAAACTCACCCCTGTGCTTTGATACAGGTTTCCCTCAGTCACTCAAAAGTGCAATAACCACATTTTTTTCCAGACCTTAACATGATTTTTTGAGAGCCAGGGGCTTTCTTTACCCCATAGGTATATAACAGGGTGATGAAAAACAGCACAAAACTTGGGGGCTGTCCCACCCAGCACAACTGAAGTCGTTCTGAGAATGGAGGCCCAAGTCTGAGACAGGACAGGCGATGGGAGATGGAGTGTGTGAGATGCCGTCACTGCCTTCCTGAAGAGTCACAAGGATTACCTCACTAGTTTCTGAGAAATGTGTACCAAGAGAGTATTCCTACCTATTAGAAAAACTTAATAGTATAGGTAACATTCCTGCTATATATCTTTTTATCAAAGTTATTTAACAGAGGAATTTTAGGTTCCTAGCAAAATTCAGTAGAAGGTACAGAAATGTCCTTATACTTTTTGCTCTACATACGTGCCCAGACTCCTTCATCAGCAGTGTATTATGTCAGAATGGTATAGTTATTACAATCAATAAGCCTACACTGAGGATTCAGTGCCACCTAACGTAAGGAGGCTGTATCAGCATTACACAATCTATGGGTTCCGAGAAACATCTAGAGACGTATGTCTACTATGACAATGTTATACACAGTCATGTCACTGCACTACAGCACCTCTGGGCTCTGTTTCCCTGTCCTTCCAAACTCTAAGCTATTGCTGATCTTTTTTTTTACTCTGTTATTTCACCTTCTTCCACATCATGAGTTTTAAATCATAAAGTAGGTACGTAGCCTGTCTCTCACTTAGTAATAATACACATTATAGATCCTTCTTTATGTATTATGGTTTTATAGCTTGTTTCTTTTTAGCAATGGCTAATATTTCGTTGCATGAATGTACCAGTTTATCCATTTGCCTACTAAAGGTAGTAGAGCTTAAGTTTCAACAATTAGGACTAAACTGTTATAAACCCCTGTATTGATTTACTTTATTTTTTATTAGCCCAAATTTGTCATGAGGTGTTTTGGGGAGTCTCTACCTTTGCATAACACATATTAGGTTTTTTTAAACTCCTTCCTTTCTGTTCTTCTCCCTCCCTGACTCTGCCAAGTCTTCTTCCCCTTTCCATTTGTGAAAGTTCTGTTTGGATTATTTTCTTCCATTCTGGTTTTTTGTTGTTGTTGTTTTGTTTGTTGTTGTTGTTGTTGTTGTTGTTGTTTTTTGAGACAGGGTCTCATTTTGCAGTTCAGGCTGGCCCTGAGCTCACTATGAAGCCCAGGCAAGCCTGGGACTCAGCAATCCTCCTGTCTCTGCCTCCCTAGTGCTGGGATTACAGGCGTGAGCCACCACGCCCGGCCCATTCTGTTTTTAAAATACCTTTTCCTTTCCTCGTCACTCCCCCACTGCATCTCTGTGTGTTGAATTTTAAGTGGACATAAATGTTCAGCTCCTTTCGATAAGCATGAAGGAGTTTGGTTATAAGATCATATGATAAAGAATTTTAATTTCTGTAAGACGTAGCCAAATTGTCTCTCAATGCAATACCACTTTGTCTGTCAAATATATCATTTTGCATTCTACTAGCAATGAATCAGAATTCATGTTGTTTTCCTTCTTCTTCAGAACTTGACCTGTCAGTGTTCAGGAGTTCTGGCCATTCTCATAGGCTTGCAGTATCTAACTGCTGTTTTAATTTCCAATTATCTGGTGACAATGATGTTGAGCATCATTTCACCTGCTGATTTGCATTTTCAGGGCAGGACTCTGTCTCACATTTTAATTGGATCTTTTATTTTCTGATTGTTGGATTTTAAGAGTTATTTCTATATCATATACATAATTCCTTTATTAGATACATACTTTGCAAGTATTTTCTTCCAGTCCATAGTTATTCACTCTAAGAGTACATGAATTAGGAAGACAAATACATGGAGTATTATGACTTGATCTAAAATACCCCCCAAATCGGGATTCAGAAGTGGGGCTTAGGAAAGTGAATGCATCTGAAGTGCTGAGGAACCCACGGCTGAACGTGCTGTTAGGTAGGACGCGGTGGGAGCTGGGTTCCTGGGGCCTGACCTACAAGGATGCATTCTTGTCTCCAGCTCCCTCCCCATTCCCTGCTTTCTATATGCCTTGGGGTGAGTGGCTTCCCTCGGACCTGCCTTTTACTGAATAGTTTTTTTCTCGGAGCCTGACAGCTGCAGACTAAACTGTCAGCCACTATGAACCCTTGCTTCTTTAAGGACCAAGCGTTGGGCATTTTGTACCAATGATGAGAATGTGTATAACACATGGAGGTACATGCACTGTTAAGAAATTGGTCCAAAATGTGAGAAAGACTGTTGATTGAGGAAACCCAATGTCTAATTTTAAGGGAGCCATGGTGTAAATATTGATGAGGAAAAGGGATTGTATCTTCAGTACCATACAACTTTCCCTCAAAAATGTGAGTGCTTACCCACAACAGTGTGACTGGAGCTTTTCAGATAAAAAATTATTAGAAATATGAAACCTGGAAATATTTTATTTATTATTTATTTTGTAGCATTTATTTTTCTGAGTGGAAGTATTAATGAGTTAATTGATTAGAAAACAATAGCAAAGAACAAAAAAGAATTGCATTGTTTTTTCACAATAGGTTCTGTGAGAAAAATTAAGTTGTTCTTGACATGAGTTTGTTTTCTCACTTTTAGCTATAGGGAAATCCACTTTGTCAAGGTCAGAAACATTTCTACACTGAAAGCCCATTTCCTTTTTTACTTAAGAAAATATATTGACTCACAGTCCAGGGGATGATATTGATTTCTTCTTAAGCTTGTGAGCAGGAATCACGAAAGGTGCCACTGATGAACAAAGATGTTATGAGTTAGATTTCATCTGAAGAGCAAATGTTAGAACATTTTGTTTGCTTGAAACTTACTGGAAGGAATATCGGAGAAAAGATGGTAGGTGTAGCTAGAGCTTCTGAGAGAGGAGGAAAGGTTCTTAAAGAAAGTGATGGAAACTATTTTCATTAAGGGAAAGACCAGTAACCCTGTAGGAAAGTGAACACACACAAGTAATGGACAAAAATGTAAAACACTTAAAATACTGTACTGAGAATTATAAAGTAGCCAAAAAAGATTAATATTTTACCATATTATGTATGGGGAACTATCTAAGCATTACAATGCCTTGTATTGTAAAATTTACATCCATTTTTTCCTATATTACACTGTATTTCCCCAATAGTCTTTAATGACTATTATTCATAACTAATAATAAATATAGTAACATTTACACAAATTTTTAAAGATAAATTTTAAAGTAACTTTCACTTTTCTATCATTTCTCTCAATTACGTAGTTTGCACTAAGGAGCTGTGTATAAAAGGGCTATATATTTTATTATTTCAATACATGAATTTTGAAAGAGCTTATTAAAATGTTTTAATAATTAAAACCATATAGAAATATTCTAACAATTTCTTCATACTGCTTACTGATTTTACTGCTATCTTAAGGGTATTTAATGGCATTTAAAAGAAAGTGGGTGACTTTAAGCCTAGCAGTATTCACTCATCCCACTCAAAAGTAAAAACAATACCACCTAATTGTAGTCGAGCCTCTCTCCCTTCTTAGTATGTCAGCATGGTAAGTAACTAAACTTTCATTCTTGCATTTATTTGGATTAAAGTGAAGGTACCAAGTAATATTTCATAGGCTTCTTAGAATATCAGAAGAATTAAATCAAAATGAGATAACCATATGGATAATGTTCTCATAGGTTGTGAAGCACAAATGGTGGTTAAAAATAGAAACACTGGGTAGTTTCTGGATCAAGCAGAAAATTATATCTGGTGTCAAGATGTTCCGAGGTCAAGATCTCCTTTCTTTCCCTACTATCAATATCAAATTCTAGCCAGAAAAATGGACTGAGCACTCTTTGTAGTGAATCTCCAAGACACCATGAATGTGTTCACTTTCTAACAAAAATTAACTGTGTAAGAACGTTTGTGGTTGGTCAGAGAGGGTAGCATGGGCACCACAGTGCCTTACACAGGTTTCTTTGCCCTTTTTATTGTATGTTTCACTCTGTTTTCACCTGTAATGATGTGTCCCCTACTATTTCTTCTGAATTTTATTTCTACTTTGCAATATTTCTGAATTCACAGAATCCCAAAGAATGGCCCTGTGACCCACGGGCTCGGAGTTCTCTAGAGTTAGTCCTGGAGACCCAGTTCCTGTTCCTCTGTCCTGCCATCCCTGTGTGGTTTGCGGAGGGCTGCTGGGCACTGCTTCTCAGGAGGCTGTGCAGTCCACACCTGCCCTGCCTGCAGCCCTGGTACATACATGACCCACAGACAGTGTAAGAAGGGTCAGGAACTGGGAAGCAGTTCTAATTTGTTCTAATTCTACATGTTAATTGCACTGTTTTGTGAAATAAATTACTAAGTCTTACTGCTAAAATATGTCTTAAGGATAGCCATGTTCCTATATTTTAGGATTGATTTTCCCAGTTATAACAGATTCTTAAATCTGTAATCTGAAAAACATAAGAACCCACCCATGAACAGAAACTCTTAAAACATAAGAAGATAAAAACAAGAGATTATAACTAAATTGGTTATAATTTAGAATATAAAATTTGTAAAGTTTCAATAATGTAAAATTTGAATAGAAATATAATTTTAAAGTCATAACCTGCTCAAACTAAATTACTGTACCAATGTGTATTTTTCCAAAGACAAAGATACCGATTTTTTTTATTTCTATAGAGAACAAACTAATTGTAGGTGAGTTTAAAACAGCACAAAGAAATTTAAATAAGAAGTGTTTTTAAAAAATACTGATGGAAATGCTCCTAAACAACACATTATGCTATTGTTATAAAATATAATTCTGTCCGTGCTTGGAAATAGAAGTTATTACTTACGTTTAATTTTCCTAAAGAAAAAAAAAAAACAAAAAAAGTCCTCTCAGGATCTCGTACACTGATTTTTATGAGTCACAGTTGTGGCAAATTTAAATAATCAACTAAAAATAAAGTGGTGAGATGTATGTTTATATCCATTTTATACTTTTGCCTTCACTCCAGTGCTGATGTATGGTGAACTCTAAGGAAAAAGCGAGTGAATGCAGTGTTCACAGATACTTTGCTCTGTCCTGAGCCCACCCATGTTGACTAGGTCTGCAAAAGGGAGATATGAGGAATAAAAGCTTTATAACACCCGGTGTAACACAAATTAGGTATTCTTAGTGGCTGTATATTTTCTTCCCAGACTCTTACTACTGTGTTGAATGAAAAAAGACACAAAATTGATTCCATAACACAGAAAAACATCAACTTATGATTTATCAGAATGTTTGGATGACATTTTTTAGCAAAAAAGAAAAGGAAAAAGAAAAAAAAAACTAACGTATTTTTCAGTCTTCCAAATTAGAATGCTTTAAAGTGGGAAGAATTTATAAATTCATTCAAGCACTTTGTACCTCTACACTGCCAGAAAAATTTTTGTAATTTTACATCAATTTTATGTATTGAACAAAATAAGCTTCTTTTGTTTATTTCACAGAGTCACCCAGACCTCTTGTACTTTATGAAAACATCTCTGGCAATCAAGCTCTTTACAGCACACAGAAAGACCGTTCAATGCATTTAATTTATCCATCTGCTACTCACATACAGCTATTATCATTTGCATTTCTGGGAACAATTTGATGACTTAAGTGTTGAGTTAGTGGTGTTTGGTTTTATATCATTTGCATTTCAAATGTGTCCCTGTTAAATATTTTCACAGCCCTATTAAATAGGTATATCAGCTAAATAAAGTTCACAGAGAGCAATTACTTCTTTTTTAAATGCCAAATGGCACAAATGAATAGATACAGTCTTCCTTGAGCAAATAACATCTTTGTTTTCATTTTGTTACTACTAGGTTGCTTCTTTCAAAGAGATATATAATAAATCAAATGAATTTTCTTTCAACAAATATTTTTAAGGTTATTGTAGAGAAAGAAATTCACAAATAAAAACAAAACATTTCAACCAAGTAAATCCCAGAAGAATTTTATCCTGCAAAATATAGGTAGGCAGAGGAAACTTTATCAAATGAAGAGATCTTTAAGTAAGCAAATGTCATGCACATCTACTTGTATCGTTTGAAGAAAGTCCAACTAAGTGAAGGTGTTAAAATATGTGTTTGAAGAGCACGGTAAAGGTAATTTAGTGTTGGATGGCTAAATCATGAAGTGCTACTTGGGAATAAATTTTGGAAGATCAGTTAAACTCATTTCTAATGGTTTTATTGAAATGACACTTGCCTTTCAAATCTTCAACACATTTATTATTCTTTTTTATGTGCACTATGAAATCCACTCTCAAAGTGAATCATTTAAAAATGCTGTAAAGACATATACCACGGCCTATCGATATTTTTATAAATTTGTCTTGCTGTGGTTTTTGTTTTCTGCATGTTTCTACCAAGATAAAAATACTGTTTTCTATAAATTTCTTGTAAAATACACTTCATAGTTTAACACTTATTAAAGAGTCGATTACCCAAGCTAAGCATTCCAGTTTTTATGCACACTAGATATTATACTTAGAATCAGTAAGAGAGAAGGACACATACACAGTACATACAGACTCACCTCAGAGAGCCACCATCAATATGCTGAAAGCTAGGAAGTGAATCGGTCTAATCTGTTTCAATCTGCTTAATCTAAAGTGAAAGTTTCAATGTACTTTCAACAGCACATTTCTGATATTACTTGGGTTAAATAATTTTATTTTAATAAAAGCATTGATACAATAATATTGTTATTGATTATAAATTTGATATAATGGACCTGTAAACACTATAAAAATATAAAAGTAAATTTTAGTCACCTTCATCCCAATTGTAGCCATAAATACTGCCAATATCTATGTGTTTTCTTCCAGATTTATCTATACTAGCTAGTAGATATATATACATAAAAATTAAGTAGATGGATATATTTCATTTTATAAAATGTAAATCTTATTTCTTATAGTTTTAAATCACATAGTAGTATTATAACCTGTCTCCTGTCATCAATGAATATTCATAGAAAATTGCATTTTTAAACCAATATGTTTAAATGTATTTAAGTTGAGCTTTCATTAACTTTATTTAACAAATATTTGTTGCCTTACCATCCAGAAAATTGTGCTCCATGCATAGAGCACAGAAGGATTTATACATTTTCAGACTAATAGTCTAGAAGATGAAGGGCCATATTTAAGAAGCTTTACCACAGATGGAAAAAAAGATATAAAAGAGCCTCAAGCTTTACAGTTACACAGGAGGAAAAACTTAGCATCTTCTTTTAGAGAGTAATGAAAGGACCCAATGCATTTGAGCTAAATTTTTTAACTGGTTGGATTTTGGGCATGGTGATATAAGAAGAACAAGAATTATAAGAAAAAGCTCGGGTAATGGAGCAGATGTGCAGATACAATGTGAGTGAAGTATCACATTTATTGGCATAAATGTCTTGTGGAATTTGGAACAATAACAGAAAATGTAGTAAAAAAATTTGAAGAAGTTTTCAGGAGTGGAATATAAGTGACTTACTTCTCATTAATTTATTTTTACATTTAGCTCATTTTTTTATTTAACAAAGTATACGGAATACTAAGAATTTCTGTTGTGAAATTGCAAACATAAATTCATTTGACCATAACTGTGTCTTAGACAAGAGTCCCCTGAAGGCCGATGTGTTACAGTCTGTCCCAACTGGAATGCTGTGGAGCTAGAAAAGACTGTGCCTCCTGGGTGGAATCTAGGACCCTCCAGCCCCTTATATGTCATGCTCCCTTCCCAGATACCATGAGACCAGCTGCTGCTTCTGCCTTTACTTCTTCCAAGATGTGCCTAAAAGATCTAAAAGAAAGTGAGCCAGTGGCACATGGGGTGAAATCTCCAAAACCACAACCTAAAATGAACCTTTCCTCTTCAATCTCACTGTCTTGGAAATTCTGTCACAGTGATAGAAAGCTGACAAACACAATCATTTTGACAGTACTACAAGGTGGATATTACAGATGATGTGGAAACTGAGGTTTAAAGAAAAAAAGAATCCTGATCTAAGAATACAACTTACAGGTACTAAAACTAAATATTAAACCTACAATGTCCAGGTTCTTGACCACTTTACTTTTCATCCTTAACTTATTTTGAATATTTATGAATTAATAATTGCAATAAACATGAAGAAAATAAATTAAGTTGTAATATACACAGAAATATTTCCATAGACACTCCAAGAAAACTTTTATTTCTGACTAAGCTATATAGATATAGCTATAAAACTGCTCTAGGAATAGCTTTTATTCTTGAAAAAAAAACTATAGAATTCTGTCTGAAAGAGTTTTTGCAAAATCTCAAAGTCAAAATTTGGTTCCTCTAGTCTTAGTCTCCAGTAATTCTTACTTTGATCTCTCTAGGCAGGACTGCAGCAGCCTAATTCTGACATTTTTGAAATTTGTATTTCTATTTACCTATATTTTCTGCCATGTTAATTCCATTTAAGAGAAAAGAATAAGAAAAACAAACAATATAAAGTTTGCTTCATGAAGCTGGTGAGAGCAGAAGCCCAGAAAGGCAGTGTTTTCTGAACCACAGGAGCACACAACACAGGCTGCCCTCAGTTGAAGAATACTTCACCCTTAGATATCTCAGATACCTCCAGTGAATGGAGAGCGCCTACTTCTAAGCAGAGCTGTGGTCTAATGAACACATCTATCTGTAATATTTTAATACATAATGTCTTTATAATGCAAAGTTACCTACCAAGGAATCTAATTCTTCTAAACAGCCCATGATACCTTCTTACTTTGAACACATATGCAAGTTGTCTAAAAAAAAATAAGTGAAACATTCAGAATTTTGTTCAAAATAATTATGACATGGGACTCAGACATCAAGAAGGATCAACTTGAGTGATTTGTAGGAAAATGGAAGCACCTTCAGAATATAAGTTTAAGAGACATCAGACACACAAGCTTAAATATCTCCTGGTTTCTCTTATCCAAGTAACTTGAACTATAAATACAGAGCAAAATAAAAGACAAAATGGAAATAAAGCTTTCTCAAATGGGAAAGGAATAGAGAGACAGAGAGGGAAGGAGATGTGAAGGGGACAAAACAAGGAATTAAGACATGTTACGCACATGACCGATTCTACACAAAGTATACAAGCAACACATACAGCAAACGTGGACTAATTTTGTAAAAGCCTATAAAAATTTGCAAGTCTTACCAGAAAAAGCCAGAGTGAACTTTAAGAAGCATCTAGTAATTCTGGTATGAAAACAGAGGCTAACTATTGAGGTGGAACAGAAGAATTCAATGGGCAAGACAGAGGTGTAAGAAGGACTGACTTCTGCAACCAAGTCTTTGCCTAGAAGCTGCTCGAGGTGTGGGGAGTGTTTAAGTCTTTGTTAATAAAGTACAACTCCATCGGTGTTTAAACTATGCCAACAGCAACAGAGGAAAATTAAATCATAATATGAAAATGAAAGCTTTAAAAATTGAACAGTTGCCACGGTTCCACTTGTCAAACATAATTTTAAAATATTCTGAGAGTTTTTTTAGTTCTTTTCAAGTTCAGTCTGCAAACTAATCAAGTTATTTATAAATATATTTTGAATTGTGATGACATAGGTGAAGTGAGAAAATAGTAATTGTATATGTCATTGCATATCATCAATTAGTGTAAATACATCATTGCCATCTGGGTCAGGATGGAAAACGCTCAACTAACACCCTGCAAAAAAGTAACCATTACTCTGATTTCACAAATCTATAGGATCCTTTTGTCTGTTTTTCGACTTTATATAATGTATTTATGCAGCACATGCATTTTCATGCCTGTATCCCTCCCCCTAACATTTCACAACTTTCACAATATTTCTTAGGCAGTTTTAACTTCTAAAACGTTTTTCTGTATCATGTAAATATACTACATTATATTTTTTCCATCTGCTATTCTTGAGTTTTTGCCAGTTATATACTACTGTCATTAAAGTAGCTGAGACAATTCTCCTTATGATGAGCACATGTAATCTTTTCCATTGGTCCTATGCCTACCAAAGAAATTTCTGGAGTTGGATGTATTCCATTTGGGGAAGTTTGTCTGACCATTTTCCAAAATGGTTTTATTAGTTTACATCTCATAGTGCATGAGAATTCCAGTTGTTCTATATTCTCACAAATACTTAGAAATGCAAAATTTTAAAATATTATATATTCTACTGTACATGATAGTAGGACTCCCTTTGAAATTTAATTTGAATTTTTATGATAGTGATATTTAGAATTTAAAGAGATATAAAAGAGAAAAATGTCATTTATAAATTAAAACGAGGAGATATCAGGACAAACTGACAATGAATAAAATGTTTTCTAAGGAGATATTTAACTTGTTATTACTTAGAGAATTCTCATAAAAGTAGAATGAAGAAAATTCTACAATAGAATGTGTATGGCAGACAAGACAGTAAAATAGTAGTTTAAAAATTCACTTTAGGCACCAACAGTGCTAACTTTAAGTTAGCAAAATGCTACTATACCAAATACCCCCACACAGAGATAAAGATCTTGTATTAGAAGAAACTTTAAATTTTATTAAGATTTTTCCATAAGACATACAAATGTTTATCCTTCCTCTTCTGTCTTATAATGAGGACTCACAGATTTGCCATATAAAGTAGGACATTGCATCTTGATGTGTTTAGGGTTCTGTGCTCGTTCTCTGTCAATTCCAGCTACAGGTAGATGTTACATCTATGACTCCAAATGACATGGGCTGAGCTAGACTCATAAGTCAGGCCTTGAAGCTTGGAAGAATTTCAATTTTAAATAAAGAAGTGTGAGGCTACCTTGGTAAAATCATAGCAAAAATAGTTTTATCCACTGACACTAAAATTTACAGTTTGCATATTTCATATAGCCAGCAAGTGCATGCATGGGGAAAGGGTGAATTATATCAATAAAGTTATGCAAATTTTAAGTCATAGAGGTGATTCCTGTATACTTTCAAAGGGAATAAGAGATTTTTATGTGCAATATCATGATTCTGAAATTTCATTTTAAATGGCCCTAACAAGTTCAAGACATAACTTTTCTAGCAATAAAATGAAAGAGACTGGCTTACTTGTAGAACAAACTTAGAGTGCACCATATACAAAGTTCTGGCAAAGATTTCAAAATATGACTTCAGAAAAGAAAGAATATCTCTGAATTCTTGGAAAAAATCTAAAAAGTTTGTTGGCATTATAAAGTGCATTCATTTTATAAGGATTCTAGGATGACATAAAACGAAGCCTCTTTTTTTACTAGAATGAGTCTGAACATTGCATGTGTGCGCTTAAACCAGAGACACGTGCACACAGACACCTGGGAGCAGAGTTTGTACATTATTAGTATTTAAATTGTTTCTCTCTTCCAAATATGAAAAATGAAAGGAGGAAAAACAATTTCTCCCCCCTCTTTTTGTGACTGCCCATTTCTGAATGAGATATCAGATGTTTGAATGAATAAAGCATAGTTCACTTATTTTTGGAAAATCTCAGACATTTTAGCTTTTGAGGAATTGTTGGTGTAATTATTCACAGTAGATAAAATTGAAGGAAAGTGATTTTCTTGGATAATTCATTCATTCTTTTGTTACTGATTTTCTCTTTCCTTCCATGGATATTTACATATATATATTATATATTATATATGTATATTATATATATTATATATTATATATATTATACATTATATATGTATATTATATATTATATATATATATATATATATATATTATACACACGTATTCCAACTCTTCTATCAGCGCCAAGGGAAGAAAACAAGCAAGTAAAGATGTGGTGCAGTACCTTTGCTTGATGCTACTTCCCCGAGGCTAGGAACACAAGAGAAATGTAAAAGAAAGCAATAACAAATGTTACAGCAGAGGCACTAAAATAATTGAGAAAGAAGAGCTAGGTATAATGAAATCAGGATCTTTGCACCATTTCTGTGGACTTTGCAATGTTTTACAATTCTACAGTGAGTAGTATTATGACTTGCATTTTACCAATAAGGAAACTAGAACAGAATGAATGTAATTGATTTGAGGAGGTCTAAATTGCATTATCCCAACTTTAGGAAGATGAGCTGCTATATAATTTGATTGCAAACTCGATGAAAATGGTTTTCATTTGTTTATTGCAGCCTTTGAACAAAGCATTCACATTCTGATTTAATTTATAGATCAATATTACAAAGAACGAATACAGGAACATAATTTGCCTAGTGACAAAATCAAAAACATTGCATATATGGACAATAGTAAAATCTTCTATGAGCACTTCAGTTTTTTAATTTCCTTTCACTGGGGCTTTTAATGTTTAATTGTAATACAACTAAAATATATTGTTGCTTTAATATAAACTTTAGAAATTTCATTATTCTAATATTTCTATATTATAATTATCTTTAAGATACCAATGGGACAGAAAAGCAGCTCACAAAAGATAAAGCAGTTTTCAGAGTCTGAAACTTGGCATCTGCAAGTAGAGTGTGAGAAAATGGATTTAGAGCATATTCAATCCTTGTCACTCATGTAGATACCCTTGGACTTCTATTCAAACACTGGCAACATTTTCTTTCTGTTATAGGCATCAGAACTTTGGCTGGAGGGGTATGTGAAGAGGGCCAGGGCCCAAGAGAAAGTCGCAATGACCAGACTTGCATATCTCCATAAGCAACAGGCAGAACTAGACACTGCATTGTAATTAGCACCATTCAGGTCCACAAGTTCAGATATTTACCAGATCCCAATGTGGGTGACCAGAACACCTAGACCAATCCCTTCCCAAAATGTCCTTGTTTTAGGGCTCTACTTAAGCCAAAGTTAAGGATGTTAACCTTGATACATACTGAGCTTCCCTATTGGATCAGTATTAGCTAGGCAGGTATACTTTAATTGTATTGGTTGGTTTTAGTTTGATCTAACTTGTACCCACATTGTGATTTTGCTGTCTAAACTACCCTGGATAATAGTCCTCCATAGCAATCTACATAGGAAATGTCCTCATATCTTTCAGGAGGTGTCTCTCAATGAACCTTTCCTACTCTTCACCTCCGTGGTCTCAGAATTCCTTCTTCTGTTTCATGGGGCATGAGCATCACACATCTGACATCTAGCAGTTCAGGAGTTACATTTCTCTTACGTAATTTCCATATACCCAATTCCAGGTATCATTCATATACTATAAAATAAATCTCTTTTACCTTCTCTTTAATAAGAAAGGTACAGCATCCATACTGTTATCTGTCTATCTCTAGTGATAATAGCTGATAACTTCCTAATAATGTCTACTGTTCCTCTGTTACAAGCACAGGGCAATTGGAATAATCCATAACCTAAAGACTTTTTGAATTTTGAGTTAAAATTTTGAACTGAATTGCATTTTAAATTTTCTATTAATATACCACTAGCAAGACTGAAATAAAACAATGAAAGTTAATAAGGAAATTAGTAAATATGTAATATGCATAGAAGACACATGTACTTATGTGCAGATGCCTAAGTCTATACTAAAAATATGCCTAATTTAGGAAGTTTTTGTACTGTAGACCATCACAAAACTGTTGTTGGGTTTTGTAAAATTCTTTCTTGTTCTCTGAATCCCATGTGCCTTTATTATTGGCAACATGTAGGGAAACCTAAATCTTCATCCATAAAAACTCTGCATCATCCATGGTCCTATATATGAGCTGGGTGCTGCTAAAGTTTGCTGTTAACTTTTGTCATGAGCATTGGAAGTACCCCAGGCAATCTTCAGAGCTCGCTGATGCACTCCTCCAGCATACTGACCTGGTTTCTGTGTGGAATCAGGGCCAATCCAGCAAGGAGTCACAATAACTTACTTGTTCTTTCAAGTACTAAAGTGAGCAGGTAGATGCCTCAAAGAATAATTTAATAAAAGCATTGTTTGTGTCCATCAGTGAAAACCCTCTCACTTAGCAATTAAGAAACTGAAGTTACCAGGGCCTAAATGGTAATATAATTGCAAAAAAAAAAAAACTGCAGTCTCCTAATAAGCAAAAGAGAGAGTAACTCAATTCCATCTTTTACTCATTGCTTTCCAGACTTGTGCATTCTACCTACAGGACAAAAAACACACTGGTCACTGAGTCCTAACACTTCTCCTTTGTGTAAGATAAATCTAACTTACTTTATCTCCAAGTTGCATTATAATTAAGGTTTTAATAGACTTTCATCATCTATCAAGTCATCTGCTTTACAGTGATGGAGTACATAAAAAGAATAGATATTTCAATAAATTTTAACCCATCAGCATGCTTTATCTGGTATGAAATAAATACACTGGTCATAGGAAATGTAATGTGAAATAATATGAATATATGCCCATATGTGTGTGTGTATATATATATATATATATATATATATATGCATATGGGCAAAGATATTTGTGTTATAAGAAGTATTTAGGGCATGGAATGCAAGGGTATATACAGAATATAATTTGCAATTCCAAAGAAGGCAAAACAGTTTGCCAGTTTGTCTTCTCTGTTCAATTGTGTCCACTGACATGATGGGCTGGTCCCCCTGAGGACTTTGTATTGTTCTCTGCTGTTGAAAGGATTATGTATCCAACAGTGATGTTAGCCAAACTGGTAAGAGAGAGTGCACACTATGGAGACAAAACCCTTGTGCCACTATGCCCATGATGCACCTGGCATGAAGAATAACACAATGAATAAGAGCACATAGATGGCTGGATGAGATGAAGGCTCTGTTCACTTTTTTAACCTGGAAAAATGCATATACACACTCAGGTCAATTTCCTTGTAGAGGGGATGAAATATCTGGCACCTGCAATTTAAAAGAGATGTTTATTTGGTCTCACATTTTCTGAAATTTGAGGTCACATTCAGCAGGCTAAACACTTAGCAGCAAGGCAGAAAGGCATGGAGGAAAACAGCTTAGGTCATGGTGACCAGCAAGTGGAAAGGGAAGGGAGAAGCCAGGGAGGGGCCATCACCCCAGTGACTCAGCTCTGCTGCCCAGACTTGATCTCCCAACAACATATTCATCTGTGATCTTCTGGAAGCCCTGACTTGGTGCAGTTGACTTTGGTGTGGACATTCTCACTGGAAACAATAGGGCAAGGATGGAAGTCAGAAGACTGGTGGTTCCCTTCTGACTTGACCTTTGGTAAATTAAGCAACTGATAATGTGTTAGTGGGTGGAAACTTTGTTTGCCAGCCATAGAGTAATGCTTCTGACTAAAGTTGACCCAGAGTCAGTAGAATTCCTGTTTTCTAAAGCACAGAGACGTAAAGACCATGTGGCTCTGTAGGGTGTAACCTGGAGATTTTTTGTGATGTACATGTTCCTGTTACATGAGATGAACCTTTAAACCTCTATTACTCTGTCAAACTGAGTGGTCACAGGGTAGGAAGGGAGCCTGTGGGATTTTTCTTGGTGTTGCTCTGCTTTGTACCAGCCTTCTGATTGCCTGTATCCTTGAAGTTACTCAGTAACTCTAATAAGTGAAATATTCAATTTGGATAACTTTGATTTGACAATCTCATCCCATGTGTTAATACTCTGAGTAAAGAGTCTGGTGCCCACTAAAAACATTTTAATGTTCATCCGGTCAGTGAAGCATCTTTGATAATTGCCCCTCACATTCTATCCTCATCTGGAAAGACCAATTCTTGTAGCTTTCCTCCATTTCTCCTGGGGACCAACCTACCAATCCTGTTCTGTATCCCTGTCTATCAAATGAAACTGTTAGTAATTACTGATGAATAGACATGTCTCTTTCTTTATGAATATCTCTCATACCAAGTAAAACAGCCAACGAAATAGATTACTCCAAGTTCTATTCAGCTGAATGAGGGCTTTTTATCACCAGTTTCTTCAGGAACATTTCTGGTAAGAATTATAATGTTCCAGAGTGTTGTCCTTTTATAGTTGATGCCAGTAAAACAAGCAGAACCACCAATCCTACAGAACTTTCCAGGAGGCCACATATCTGTGCTGAAGAAGGAACTCAGTGTAGAAGAGAAAGGTATTGTAGGAAAACACTGCATCCCCCAAATCCCTGTGTTCATATCTGACCCTAATGTGATGAGATCAGAAGGCGGAGATTTGAAGAAGGAATTAGAACATGTGAGCAGAAGCTTCACGAATAGGATTAATGCTGCTATGTGGAAAAAACCTGCTCATTTCCTCTCCTTTTCCATCATGTGAGGAAACGACCAGAAAGTGACTTTCTACAGCTGAGGAAGATGACCCCCAGCGGTCACCAGATCAGCTGGCCTCTTGATCTTGAGTTTCTCAGCCTCCAAACTTATGATAAATGAATTTCTGTTCTTCAAGCTATAAAGATTGAGAGATTCTGTTACAGTAACCTGAACTAGGGCAAAGACCTCAACCTACCTGCTTATGCAAATTGTTTGTAGGTTCTGTCTTATTTATTTACATATTTAATTTTTTTCTGTGACTGTGCCAACAAATGTATTCATCAACTTCTTTGTTAAATTTTACTTTATTAATACATGAAGGTTACAGTCATCATACGAAATAGGTTGATGTATATAACATGCTTTGACTCTTTTTATTCCCCTTCCCTTCCGGATTGCCTTCCACCATTGCTAGACCTCCTTTCCCCTATTTTCATTACTGGCTTCTACTCAAAAGACCTAATTATTGAATCAATATCTACTTCCTACCTCAATGCCTGAGCACTCCTCCTAACAATAATTGCAACTTCCTTTATAGCCATCTATAGTATACAAATTATTTTCTAATAAAGCCAAGGATAGTTACTGTAAGTGCTGTAAGTTTTAGGTATAAAGGTATTATTATTTGGGGTATTTGCTATTACTTTAGTTCATAGTTGTTATGTGGTATTGAATTCATTGTGAGTATGTGGTAAATATACATCTTGGTTCATTTTAGGTCTCTCCCTTCCCACCCGGGACGCTTGTGCCCTTTCCTATGTGAAAAACATTTGTCTTCCTGATCCTTTGCACTGATCTTTTCTTTTGCTCTTGTCCTGGCAAATATTTCTAAATATTCCTAGGAGAGAAAGCAGAAATATCTGCTAAATTACACATATTAATTACATATCTGTGTACACATAATAAGTTGTGCACATATATACGTCTCCCAGGTGTTTTCACTATGTCCACCGTTGGATCCTTAAGGCACAAAATCCATCAGGCACAGCATCAAAGGTTCCAAGAAGCCCTATGTCCAGCGAGGATGTGAGTCATCTGTTGTTGAATGGGACCCTTTGAGCAGTTATAACATATTTACATGTGCTGTTCAATAGAAATTGGAAATGAATGCTCAACTTTATATTGAAAAGCGAACTGGTGTTGTGAAAACAACTAAAAGATTAAAATGGAAGCATAAAGTGTGAATCGTTTGTTGCTTATTCTCCAAAGAAAGTTGCTTTATCTGAAATCTAGGGGAGATAACAGTGTCCACCTCACAGTGTTATGAAAAGAATTACCTGAATATAAATTTGCCACAAAATAAACACTCCAGAAATACTTGTTTTCATAACAGTCTTCAATTATGCCAATTATTATAGAAATTTGGGCAGACATGGCAATGTAGGACTCAGTATTTGCCTGTGACAGTCTACAGTGCTCCAGAAGACAGAACACGCAGTGATTAGAGTACTGCATCTAAGCCGAGGACCCTTAGACTTGAATCCTACTCTGCTAGACTAGCGAAGCAGCCTTGAGAAAATAAATTTCCGAATGCCATTTAGCTCATTTCAAACGAGAATAACAAAAGCTATTTCAAAGGTTCCTTGAAATAATTATGGGATGCAAAAACTGTTTTAGAAGCAAAAAGGAAGGTAAATCCAGCCTTAGCTGTTGTTGTGCAGATGAGCTTTGTGAGGAAATTAAAACTGAGCTGGTCGCTACGTTTGGTTGAATAAATCAAAGGGAAGAAGGTACTTGAACGAAGAGCAGAAATAACTACGGCAAGACGTGCCGGTTCCCGCTGGAGACGCTGCTCTCTGGTCGGAAACAACAGGGATGTGGTTAAACAGCAGTAAAAGCAAACTGTTGCATTCTGGGTGAGTCTTCTGCTTTCCCACCCTCTTCCTTCAGTTTCCTACCTCTGAGGTGACTTCTTGGAGCTTCCCTCATCTACAGAAAGTCTACAGTAAAATCTATCGCCCCCCAAGTTCTGTACTACACGTGTATCTCTCTTTACCCTGGTTCTTTTGAAACATTTTTTGATTATCTGTGATGTCCCCGAAAAACAGTTACTTAAGTAGTTGAGTTTTCTCATTTGTGAAAAGATTATACCATCTATGTCACGGAGCTGTGGTGGTTATCAAGACATTCAGTATGTGAAAAGCACTTAAAATGGTACTTGGTATCTAGCAAAGAAAAATGGTTTTATATTGCCACTTAAAATTATGATTCAAATTTTAAAGTGCTAACACATACACAGAAATTCTTCAAATAAAATGTCTACAGGTTCAAGTGAACTTGTCTATTTTGAAATCATATTTCTTAAATTGAAAGACCTTTTTACTCTGCATCTATTTTTGAAGAAGTCAGATATTTGATACATTCAGTTTAGCATGACAGGGTGGCTAATGAAGACACATTCTCAATAAAAACTGTTGCATTTGGTTTCATGAACAATAAAACAGTATGTTAACATATTTATTTTCTGTGGCCTTATATTTTACCTTTTGTAAGTGACAGCCTGATCTTGTGAAATATCTGTGAAGTCATAATGTTCTGTGCCATCGTTTTCTTAGAAAAAAAAAATGACCAAATCTCCATAACCAATTTGGATATCATTCTCAATGTGCAGTAGCATAAAGCAGTGAGGTTAAATAAATGAGTCATAGGTCTCATTTCTCTGCTTCATATCCAGAAGTTTTATTAATAGACTTTTCTGGATAAGAAGACAAAAATTCTACAATTGTATCACTTCTTATGACTTATACAGAGATAATAATTGTCTTATAAGCCTCATACAGCTTCTTGTTTTCACATTGCGTATGTTGACAAGCCAATGATCTCGAGAACCCAAGATGATGGAATAGGAAAACTATTCTAAGGGCAAAGGAATTTATAAAAGTTCATGCTTGAAAGGATTGTAATGATGTTCTATGCTGAATACACTTTTGCTTAAAAGTCTTACATAAAGTAATTCTACATCAATGACTGAAGATGCCATGATGGGAGAATTGCAGGGAATCTAATTCAGGACAGCTTTGAAAGGAAGATCTATGTCCTTAATGTTTTATTCTACGTGAGATCATACACGGAAGAATTCATTATTTCTCCAGATAGTTTTTGGATAGTTCTGCTTGATCAAATATTTTCCTTTACAATGAATTGAAATATTTTCATCATAATATAGCTTTCTTTTTTCTCTTATTCACTAAGTCCTTTGAATTGCACACCACCAGCAATTATTTTTAATGTAAAATTATTCTAGTTGGACAAAAGCTCCCCTACAAACCAAAGAAATAACCCCAAAACCCCAAAATAAATATGATATATGATTGAAATGTATGATGAATATTTATAAAGAAGCATTATAAAAAGAATATAATATGTAAAAAGAAATTATTACAGTTAAAAGATATGTTGCTTTTCCTAAAAATACTCTCCCTCACTTCAAAAACACTTTTTTCTGGTGATTTTCTGAAGCAGTTCTGAAGTTTACTTTTCTGAGTGTCTTTAAGAAGTACAGTTAAAAAAAAAATCAGGGACAGTTGCTGTCCAGGGCCATCCAAGGGAAAGACAAAGAAATAAAGACTCCTATAAACATTTTTGGGGGGACCTCATCTACACTCTTCACTAGAGCTGGCACTGTGACACTTCTGGCTTTTTTCTAAAATCAAAACTATCGCAAAAGATAAACTGTGGAATTGATTCAGAACACAGACAATTACAACAGAACAACTAAACACATGCTTGAAAGAGGACTGTCAGAACTGCTTCAGAAAGTGGCAAAAATAGAATGTGTCTGAAATGAGAGGAGTATATTTTGATAAGGGTTAGTGATAGTGCATCTTTTATCTGAAGAATAGAAAATGATTCATGAGTCTGCAAGGAATTCACTGTGATATATTTTTATTTCAACATTCACCATGTTTTTCTATTATACTTGTTTGCTAGCTCCCTCAGAACTCTTGTTCCTGAAATGAATTCAAAGCCTGTTGTTGCTGTTGGCATTGTAGATCAGTAGAAGTATCATATGTGAAAGCTATGGTTAGGTTTCTTTGTCTTTAAGTGACACAAATCAAAATTGCTTAAGTAAATAATAAGATATTAACAATGATGATTTATTATAATAATGTATAGCCTTGAGTATCAAAGAAAAAAGCTTAATAGGCCTCAAATGTATCAAGAGCCAAGGAAGAAGAGAAGGTTGAGGAAAACTCCTAAGTGCAAATTCCATCTGTATGGCCTTAATAATTTTGTTTCTTCTCTTCCCAAGACTAAAATTCTAGGGAAGATCCATCTCCCTGACCAAAGGGGTTTAGGTGCCAGAACAGAACTGAGGATTTGCCTACTGTATGAGCAAGAAAGCAGTGATTTTCCAAAGGAAAATTTGTGATGTTCAACACTGACTCCATCTTTGGGTTGGCTCTACAGTCACACTGGGAATTTAACTGTGGGCTAAGGACAGCTACAAGGAGGATTTATAGAATGTTAGACTTTAAATATCATTGAGAAACTCATGTATTACCTTCATAGAAAATGGCTACTTTAGTTCTTCATTACAACATGCCACTGACTCATTGAGGGTGGTAGACATAGAAATATGTTGCCCTTCATGTAGTACCTGCCTAGCTGCTGAGTGAGGATGGTACCATCTCTCACTTCATTTCCTCTAGGTTTGCTTCAGATGAGCAGAGCTATGTTCCCTGATATGACACCTTTACGGGGGAAGTCTAAGCCCAGTGACAGCGTAAACTAGTGAATAGGCAAAGCCCCAGTCAGTTCAACTAGTTTGGGGATGATTCTGATGAGAAACAATCATTCCTGAGCTTGTGGCCTGTTTGCCCAATGCTGCTCTGTTGGATCTGTGTTGTCTCAACTTTTCCTCTCCTCAAACCTAAGCCTTTTCCCTGTCTGTCACAAGCACTGATCTCTAAGAAACATCTTAAAATCCCAAATCCTAACACCTCTTTTGGAAAACTCAATTCATAGTATTCTTAGAAACTTACTACATTAATTAGAAGAGGAGATTATATGAGGGCATGTACTTCTTAATGGAAACCAAGTGTTATTTCTCCTTTTTCCCTTACTTCCTAGGTCCAAAGATACCATTGACAATTTGGCTGATTTGAATCTTGCAAGGTGAACATCAATCCAATATCACTATGTAGCATTAATAAGATGAAAAATCATAAAATGACCATTCATTGTCATTTCTCTCGTGCTAAGAACTCCAAGGACAGGTTTCTGGCTCATCCTTCCATCTCAGTAAACTAGTTACTGTTTCTTTATTTTTAATGGTACAGCTCTAAGACTGCAGGAAAATACAAATTAATATTGTCTTACCCCATGAGCCACACATCCGTATAAGTTGAGTCTCAGGTAGATGAGATGCCCCTAAATCTTGTACACTAACCTCCAGTCCCAATGATCTCAAGATAATAATATTGACCTTGTCATCTATATCTTTATAGATATCTCACTTCTCTCCTAATTTTCCCTGAAATCTTGATCATAAGTCAGACACGATTTTCTTCCCTCTGGGGCTCTTTATCCTGAAAACCTTTGAGTATTTTAGGTCTTCTTATACCCATGCCATATAGTTTTTAACATGTTTAGGTTGATTAACCTGATGAGGTGCAAGTAGGATAATTTTCAAATGGTATAAAAATCACCACTAGTATTTTTAAATGAATTTGTGTAATAATTTAGGGAAACCTACTGAAATCAGTTTCAATAATGCTACAGTTACCAATTTGTTTCAGCTGAACATTTCATTAGCTTCATAAACTGACATATTGTTAGCAACTCAGTAGTCAGCATGTGCATTTAATTGCAAATTCCATTTTCTCTGTGGACTCCAATTCATTGATTAAGTGCTCTTCATACTACAGAGGATGAAATATTGTGAGCAAAAACGGATACCCTCATAGGTATATTACAGGAAACTGTTAGAATCCTCTGCCCTGGAGGGCCAACAATGGTCACTACAGTGTGAAACTCACCTCTTCATTCTGAAATTCTACCACATCTGGGGAAAATTTAAAAAAAAAATACTTAATCCCAGATGTCAGTATCAAATTGATGCTATATCTTTGAAGTAAAATATAATCTTTAAGTTGATATATACAAAAATGTTACATGGAAAGTGAATAAATATTATCCATTCCAAATGCTCAGTAAATATATACCTGAACTCACTATTGACACTTGGTGTAACAAGGACAAAAAGAAGAAAATCACCACCATTTGACAGGTCAAATATATTTTCTAGCACGTGCTCGTGGGTTAGAGACCTTCCACTTCAGACTGAACTTGACCTACCGACTTTGAATGCCCTGCACAGTCTTGAGTCTGGAAGCTCCTCCTGTCCCTGGTGGGGCTTCCACCTGACCATGTGTCTGTCCAACACATGCCTAAAACACAACCCCTCCCCTTGGCTTTCTCTTCATGATTTTATTCTTTATCAGCTTCACATTTTGGTTCATAGTGGGTTTTTTTTTCACTTATCTAATGTTACTAGTTGGTTTGATTGAAAAAATAATACAAAAAATCTTTAAAAATAAAAATAAAGCCAAAATTTAGAAATTCCCCAAATATTCAGAAATATAAAATGAAACACTGGTTACTATGGGCTACAGCAGAAGATAAGGGAGATGTAGGCCAAGTATACAAAAAGTAGATGTTTAGGAAGAGCAACTTGAGGCCAAATGTCTTCATTGGAAGCCTAATGTTGATGAAATTATATTAGAGATTTTTATTAAATAAGTGTATTTTAGCTATTCTCAAAAATAGTAATTAAGTAAAATAGCAACATGCTACCCTACTGAAACCACTTTGTTATCTGTGTGGATCTTATATTATTAGGTTGTATGTCTTAAGTGAACAGTAAAACTCATTTTTTAAAAGGATGATAGTCTCTAAGGGAGTTTCTTGACTCATCTATTACAACACAATCATGTTTATCTTCTAATTTTTTAATGAAATTTAGTTTACATACCAAATCTTAACAAGCACATTGAGCATGCTTCCATTTCTTTTGTGTTTCCAAAAGGCTGCAGATTATCCTGAATACAAATGAAAAATCAATGTTGATTAATTTAGTTTCCAATTAATCTTGCTAACTTCTCATGATGGCAGCCATCCTTTTAGTGGTGTGGAAGCAGCTCAGTAGTCCTTTCAGCAATTAAAAATGAATAAATTGTCCACAATTTATTTTCATGGGATGGAACTGCATTATTTATTTTTAAATGTTCCTTCAATAACGCTACAATGTTTTGTTGAAATGCTACTTCTAAAACCATTAAAATGTGCTAACAGATTCTATAAGGAAAATCTAGATCGACATTTAAATACAAAGTACCTATTTATGAATTTGTTAAATATAAGGAGTCTTTACCTGTTATACAAACTTAGGGAATCTGAATGAAAATAGCATAGTCATTGAATAGTGAACAATTATTTGAATTTTTAGCTTAGCCAGTGCATAAAGAAACATTGTAAATGAGTGGCAATATGTCAGAACCTTGTGTCTTGTGGAAATTTTTAATCTCAAGTCCCTTGGGGAAAACAGTCTTTTCTTACTTTATATAATAATTTAGTTATTCATAATGTAAAATTTCTGGATTTTTACTTTCTTTCTATTACTCTTTTCCATGTACTTGGAGCAGAAAAATTTATGGGTCATGGTCCTAACATATTTAGTTTGGCAATGCTCTTCCTTTGAAGATGGCCATATCTATTCCTGAAACCTCTGATATTCAAGCTCACATGAAAGATCTGTCTTGAAAATATCATTACATTTTGACCTTGAGACGGTGACATTGTCTTCTGTGATCTAGGTGAATACAATAAAAGCAAGCGTCCTCTTAAGAGGAAGCAGAATGGTCAGATTTAGAGAAGACCAGAAACCTGGACAACAAAGGAAATGAAAGTCAGGGTGCTGGGGGCACAAACCAGGGAAGGCACACATCCCAGAATAGCTGGAGACGTCAAGGAAACAGATGGGGCCAAGGGGGCCTCCTGCTGCTGAAGGAACATAGTCTGTTCACCAAGTTTAGATTTCTAGAATAATCCATTTGTCATGTATTGAGCTACTAAATTTTTGGTAATTCTTCAGAGTACAAACAGGAAGTAGTACTAGTTTATCCTTCCTGGAAGCTCCCAGGCTTTTGCTACTTATTAGCAAAACTTGTAAAACTGAAATACCAGAATTTCATAATCATGTATCTTATGTTTTATTTCATAGCTGAAGAACAAAAATTGTTTCATTTGTAGTTAACAAAAAAATCTATTGTGAATCTATTGGCTACTATCAAAATTCTAAAGGTATTAAGGAATATTTTTCAAAATAGATTTCTTCCTTCTTATTTCTAGTTATCACACCTTGATTAGTTAACTTTGTTTCTTTACCGTGGTGTGTCTTCTACTACAACACACTACAAATGTAGTCATAATAACTGAGACTTAGCTGACAATAATAAAACCATAAAACATACCATATAATGGTGCTTTAAACCAAATAATCAGTGTCCTACAATGGCATTGTATATAACATTTTATGTCTTAACGGATCATTATTAATGCTGTTGTCAAATCAGACAGTGTCGTTTCCTATACTGCTTTCAGACTGGAACAGAAATTGTTAGAAGTTATATTTGGATGTCTTAATACAGCGCAGACAGCATAAGGACTTTCATTAGGAAAACAGTCTTTAAGAATTTACTACGTATCTTGTATTTTAACACTGTGGTGTGAAAACGTAATTCCTTAATGCTATAAAATTTACAGTGCTATTAAGGAAACAGAACAAATTAGATTGTCAGGCATTTCGACTGGGACAGTATGTTCAGAGAAAATTAAAGTCTGGATAAAGGAGAGCTTGATTCTCAGGAAAGACAACACGCGGACAGGACGTAAACTGTACTCACCGCTGCGTAGAAGGTAAAGCTTGTGTAGATGAGGGGAGAGGCTGCTCTAAGTGGAACAAACAGGAGGGGTACAGATGCAGGGGATAAGGGAAGTACCACACTGCAGTGCCTGGGCGACTCGGAGGAGCAGCAGACGATGGAAGAAATGAGGAGAAAGGTCCATATTTAATAGAACATTGAGTAGCAATTAGGAGACATTATGACGATCAGAGGAAGTGAATGATGAAGATTTACGAAAGGGAGGGTTAACAGAATAAGTTGAAAAATCAAAACCCCCAAAACTAGAAATACCACAAGGGGACTCTGGATAGAGAGCAATGTTTTAATCAAAGAGCAAACTGAGCTGCTTAAGGGATGTGTAACTTAATTCCATGAAGTTTCTGGAACCTGCACTATGACCTTAAATGTAAGAAATTTACCTGAGGATCCATGCAATGTATGAATTCACAAGGTTGTTCCAGTCTGCTAAGTGCGTACATTTATTATTAGCGCATTTTCAAGAAATCAATGTAAAGAAACCTATTTGTCCTTGATGTTAGAAAGAGGTGCTGGGCAGTGAGCAAGGGCCATGGAAACCCTCGTGGGTGAGGCGGGAGCCTACACCGGGGAGGGAACTAAAGGGCTTTCACCCTTTAGGGTGAAAAGGAAGGAAGGCCCTGGCCACGCCAAGCGAAGAGCGGGATGCCAGGTGCATTCCCATCCCTGATGGCACCAGGGTCTGGCTATAAAGGTCCTCAGCTCAGTCTTCTGGTTTCGTTTGTTTAGACCATGCTGGACATCTGGGCAGGGAGAACAGACCAGGTTACTTAGGGGCCATTACGCTCATCAGTGCTCCCTCTGGCTGAGGACTCAGGCTTGGGCAGAGTCACGAATCAATAAAGAAATAATACAAAATGATAATTTCCTTGCTTTGTGGTACATTGAAAAAATGAGTCCTATTTCACCAGAGACAACATTAGATGAAATGAGGGGCACCGAACATAGTAGAGGCAAAAAGAGGAAAAAGAAGGAAAGGATAAAAGGCTTTATTACGTCTAAAAATAATCAACTGTATTTGCACTTGTCCTGGTCATAGCTATAATTTGCCTTTCAAGCTCTTCCTCTGCCATTTTTAGATCAATCCTTTTCCTGAACTCTTTCCCATTAAATAGATTTGCTACCAAAGTACAAATAATCGGGAACACAGATACAAGCCTGCGGTGAAATCAAAGAACAAGATCTGAAAACTGAGTGTGTGAAAGATTTTTCCTGCTGGAAGATACACAGGTCAAGCTAGAGCCAGAGCTAAACCAAGAAGAAAGACACACTTCAGGCAATTAAGAAAGAGAAAAAGGAGACAATAGGTGTGTTTGGGTAAATGTTATTTCTATACTGACAGCTCCAAAGAAGGAAGGACTTGAACATCTGAGGATCAAGCAAGAGGGAGTAAGAGGAAAAGGAAAGGCAATAAGGGGACCAGGGCCACTGTTAAACGCAGAGCTCCGGGCACAGTTTGCATTGTGGGCCTCCGTAGGACAGGCCTATGAATCAGTGTGTTGAGCTGAAAGATCTGAGGATAACTAGGGTCACCACAAGGAATCATTTATGAAATGTGAATGATACCCCCGGTTGTAGATCCCCAAATACTTTCTATTTTAGTAAGCTGTAGCTTAAAATATGTAAGAATGACATCTTCTAAAGCAGGCCTCTCCCCAGGATTCCATCTCACATATACTACATACTGTGAATTACACAAGTCCCTCTTTTGTGAAATTATTTGCTGCCTGTTCTTTCTAATTTTGTATTTTTTGATATAATTTAGTATTATAAAGCAAAGAATATGTCTTAAATCTCAGGAAATAGTTATTAGTAGCAACAAAGATTCTATTGATCTCTTGCCTCTTCAATACACTATGAATGTTGCCTGCTTTTCTCCAAATAAGTATTAGGCCATGAGAAAGATAGATCTGAGTTTCATCTTCCAGATACAAAGTTACTTTTGAAGTTACTTTTAATCAATTTGGCCTTCAGATTTCTATCTCCTGAACCAAAGCTGAGCACTGTTTGATATTGCAGATTTCATCGGAAAGGTCCTTATGTGTTATTCTTTCTTTCTACTACATAACACACATTGCAGAAAACACTAACCCAAGAACATGTGAAGTCTCTATTCTATAACGTTTTTCACATCATTTTTATAACATTTATTCTAAAGTGCAAATGTACTATAATGTCTTCATTGTCATTTTATGATTCTTTTAGCTATTAGAATTTCTTGAACAAAGAACAATTAAAATGCCTAAAAATTAAGCACATAATAAAATATGAGATGAATTATTAAGAAGAAAATGTGGATTATGGTTTTTAAGGGGCTTAGGATACAATAAAAAGAACCTGCATAAAACTCATACTTACACTAATGATACTTTTGCCATTCTATGTAATAATTATTATCTAGCCCAAACACTGTGACCAGATATAATGTGCATATCATCTAAATAGCTATGTGGCTATAATCTGCTTTGAGGAGATACTAAAGGCAGTGGGGTATGAAAGACACAGCCCCTATCAACTACTTCCTTTTTCTTTATGACTGTATATTGCCAAGTGCAATTGGTCCAAAGGCCCAGTGGAAGGAGATTTCACTCGAGATGTGTCTTGGAGACTTAGAAGTACAAGGTGAGAAGCACTGGAGTTAATTTTGAACATTTTGACCAGGAAGAGAAACCAATAAATAAATAATGAATGTGAACCAGTCAGGCTTGAAAAGCTGAAAAGTACAAGAGAAATGGAAGGCGCATAGGTGGAGAATGGGTTGATGTCAGGAATGCTGGAAATTTGAAACTGGTCATTTATCACCTGCTTTTGAAACCTCCAACCATGTTCTCTTGGTTGTTGAGATGTTCTCCTTCAACCCCCTGCTATGTGTCAGAACTCCACTGCAAAGTTCCAAGTACAGAGCATCTTCTCTCACCCTGTCCTTCGTCTTCCTCTAGGAATAAATTGTCTTAAGATGCAACACGTATGTTTATTGGATGAGCCATTGTGGCCAGTGTGAGTCAATGGAAGTATCTCAGGATTAGAATCAGACCGGGATTACTTCTACCATTTATTCACTGTATAACCTTGAAAAGTTCTTTAAGACTTAAATTTTTTGCATATAAAATGATACTTATCTTGTGGGCTATAGTAAAACTCCAACATGATGAAATATACAAAATTCCGAATTTGTATATTTTTATACAAATTTGTAGCAATTTGTAGAATCACAATGACTTCCAGTTCTGTTTTTCTCCAGTCTCTTTTCTTGACAAATTAATGATAACAACAAAAGTTATCCTAATATCAATGTCATAGTTTTGACAGCAGGGATTTACTAGGTCCTTACTAAATCCATAAGCAACAGTAAACCATCATGAATATTGATCCATATGTTCAATATCTCACATCAGATTTTTGCAGACTATCATCTGAAGGCCAAATACAACCACTGCCTATTTTGTGTGGACTAAGATTTAAGAATGGTTTTCACATTTAAATGTGAGGCGGCGTCCTCGTTAGTATAGTGGTGAGTATCCCCGCCTGTCACATTTAAATGTGGTTTAAAAGTCAAAATAATACAATTACAAGTCACTCCTCGTTTACTGTTGGCTACAACTACTTTTGTGTAACAATGGCGGAATTACGTAGAGAAGCAAAAACTACAAGGGGTACAAAACTGAAAAAATAGGCCAAGATTCACCTCAGTGGTTCCAGTGCCTGCTTAGCAAGCACAAGGTCTCTGGTTTGATCCTGATAACCACATACAACAATACCAGGCATGGTGGCTGACACCCACCGGCAATCAGTACCACATACCACAAATGCCAGGATTAGTGACTCAAGCCTATAATCCCAGCACTTGGGAGGCAGAGGCAGGAGGATTGCTGAGTTCCAAGTTTGCCTGGGCTACATAGTGAGCTCAGGGCCAGTCTGAACTACAAAGCGAGACCCAGTCTAAAACAAACAAACAAAAATAGGCAAAAAACTGAAAAGATAAAGCATCTACCTTTTATAGAGAAAGGCTGCTAGTCTTTGATTAACATCAACAGAGAACTGTATTCCTGAGGGAACCAGTTCCCCAGAAGTTTGTGTTATTCTCTTGACAGTATAACTGATTATGACCCTAAATATAGCTTATATACAGTGTTTAGAGTAACACTTTTAAATAAATAAAAAATAATTAAGTAATATAGACCCTTTGCCAATGAAGTCGTTTTCTTTATTTAAATTGAATGTAATATAGATTATAGTTTTTGTATAAATAACATAGATTAGGAAGATACCACTAAAAACCCAAGAAATTCAGATCTTCAGAGAAAGTCATGCTTCAGTTTAATACAAACCAAAATATTTAAGTGTTAAGTTAAAGAACCTGACATTTAAAGTTTTATATGTAAAATTTTCTTGGAAGGCCAATATAACAAGTTTCATCAGTCATTAAAAATACATAATTAGAAAGACAAAGATTTAATGAGTTGACATTTAAAGATGCTTAAAAACAATTTTCTCATTTTCCCCTTGCATTCATCTAGGCAAAAATAAAATGCATACTTAAGAAGATTAATACCTGTTCTCAGTATTCTTTCTAGAATTTTGGCATGTGCATGTTGTTTTGACACATTTTCACCTTTTAAAAACAAATTCAAAAATTTAAAATCTAATACCTTGGCCTTAAATTAGTGCTTCTGAAACTTGGATGTGTATATGGATCACCTGGGGAATTTGTTACAGATGGAGCCGCCCCACTGTATTTATTCCAACTGATGCTAATCTAGACCAAGCAGTGAGGTCTAAATAATACTGGCTTCACACACAGAGATGAAAAGCAATATGGCCTTGCTTTAAAATTAATAATTTTGCTTCTGGCAACTTATATAAATGTACCATAAAATTGCTACATTTGAAGCTTGAGTTGGAGATTTCAACAAACTATTGGACTGTTTGGAACTTTAAATGTTAATCTTTTTATAAAAGGAACATCTTTTCCTGTGTTCAGAATACCAATTCCAGATTTTAACATTCTATTTTCCTCTATAATCCTCACACCCATCATGATTTTTCTTCATAGAAAAGAGGTAAACTCAGATGGCAGAGGTAGAATGTAG